>UXSR01000220.1:0-55308 GCA_900604375.1 Mesocestoides corti
ACATGGCTTCAGCGTTCCGAGGTGGTTCTTCGAGAAAAAACGGAAAATGTGGGACAGTCGAGGTCTCTAGATGAGGAAGATGTCAAGAAGCACCTATTAGTGATTCAGGTTGGTACATTTGCTCTAGTGGTGAACTTAAGAGCCAGACTTAACACAAATTCTTGGTTGTGTTTTACTCAACAGAACCTGGTTTCAGCGTTCAGTGATGGGAAAAGGCTGGTGGACGTCGTGGAAGGCGTAGCCTCGGATCTGTTGACTTGTGCCGTGGAAACCAGTCGCTGGAATCTGCTATTTTGGAATTTCCTGACACAAAATATTCCACCACATTCTTCAGGAGACATGAACCATCATGATACCATGCATCGAGGTTTGGCTGCTTTATCAGGATCGCACCATAATCGTTTTCAAATGGCGTTGTTGTCTACGACACAGTTTTAACCATCAGTGATGATCCGTTTCAAAAGAAGGACGCATCAATTACTCTTGAGATTCAAGCTGCAAATTCTGATTCGTTGTCTTGAGTTCATGACACAGCAAGTTATTCTTGATTGCGTACCTTACTGATAACGACCTCACTGCAATCCACTTCGCAGTTACATACCTACGACTCCATCCAATTACGGCTGTGTTTCGATGATCATCAGCATCGACCAGAACTACATGGATCAGCGGAGGCGTCTGTAAGGCCTTTCCGCGGACACGATTGGGAAGACGCTTGTCACCAGCCCAGACCGGTAAATCACTGCCAAGGTGCACAATCACCAACAATCACAGTAAACTCTCTTACGCTTGTCACCCCCCACCCCCACCTCTAGCCTGCTACCCCTCCATGCGCCCCCGGCGCGACAAACACGTCGGTTCAAATTTCAGCGTCTGGCTGGTGGATCTGTGGGTGAAATATTATTACTAGTCGTCCCAATGGCGTGATTAAGACGACAATAACAAGTGCATTTGTTTAAACTTCAAATTTTGAAGCCAGGCGCTTTTTTCGGGTTCTCCTGGCTGCGATTGGCGTTTTCACGATGTCTGACCAATGTGTGATCGAGGGCTCGTATGCCGAAAACTCTAGCATCACGATAATCGATGGCCATCTACTCGCTATTTTTTGATGGGGTGATGCTGCTGCTGCTGCCGCTGTTCCCTCAAGAAACGCGTTCGCTTTTACTTTGACAGCCAGAGGCTGTTTTATGGTCACAATATATTAGAACACCTGGTCATTAAACACAATCTCTGGCTCCCTGCCACCACACACCCCGCCGATTGGCCAGGTCGTAGCGCGTGACACTCCGATTGGTTGGCAGCCCTTTTATACCAACCAATCAGGGGTACGGTTTACGGTGCGGTGTGACAACACACAGGCCTGCTAATTGCGAGACCGCGGCACGTAACAATTACCCACTTACGATACGTTGTCCCGTTTTGCGCTACTCCTGCTTCCAGTAAAGGTTACATCGTATCAAATCGAATCTTGTGTGTTAGCGAGTGTAACGCAACATGGGCGGCTTATATCAGAATGGCAACACTAGAGTTGTGGATACAACGACTCTAGATAACCATATGTCCCCATCACTTATGGGCAATCGCAACAATGCAGCCATCGATGTATCCACCTCGCAGTACGCCACGCCGGACGGATGCCCGCTGCCTCACTCCTCAACCGGCTACTTTGGCGTGGGTGAGCACGCGAGCGCCATCCCACCGCCCGAATACGTCTACCAGCAGTCGAGTGTGTTTCGACCGTTCCACGCCGTCGATGGAACCACCGCCAACACCACCACCACCACCGCCTACCACCCAATGAACACCACGCCGCCTGCGGCCTTGGGGTGTCTCTTCAAGAACGAGAAACCGATCGATTACAAGTGAGTTCGCTTTATCGATCGTTTTGGTTTGGTTGTTTAAATCACGTGCGCCTACTCAACCAAAGAGTTAGGAGGGCAATTCAACTTTTAAAATATTGCCAGACAATGCTTCTGCAAATGCACCATTTAGTAATGTTGATTTTCTAAGTTGTTTAAGAAAATTTGAACTATTCTTGGTAATTCAGATGCACATCATGCCTATTCTCTAATTGAGTGAATTCGAACTAACAAAAACCGCATTAAAAGCATTGAGCAATGCGAACAATTTCTTGTTTTAGTGCGGTTAGTCTTGAATGGCGCCAACACATGTTTTAACGTGCACATGTGTCTGCGGTAGTGGTTGATTTACCATTTTAACAAGCTATCATCACCTAAATTGTCAATTCTGATGCTTTTTAAATACACATGCTATTTTTATTATTGGTACCTCTTATTTTAATAACTTTCTTTTGTTTAAATCAACGGTCGTGTTGATATTATGACACTTACTTCATTTGACATTACCAAATGATATTGATATTTCATTTGTTTAAATCAAATGTCGTATTGCCATTACGACATGGACTTCTTTTGCGCATAGATTAATTTACTATGGTTTTCTAACCAAAATCGATTTCGCAGATCGATTTTCCACTGTGTGCACCTCATTTACTTTCGGTATTACAAACTAGTAACTTTTCTGGAAAGAATTTTTAATCTCCACGTTGCACTGATGAACCAGTAAACGATTGTCTATTCTAATTGGTTAGAACAGTGATCTTCAGCACTATATGTGAGGCTCTGATTGGTCAACATTTATACTCATATTTGTTTGGTTCGTAGAGGCATTTATTGTTATTCTTGCCCATCACGTCAGGCCAATCAAAATCATTTTCGCCTATTCGATTACTTTTGAAAAAAAAACTTGACTTGGGAGATTCCAAAAAAGATCCAATCAGAGTTTTCTTCCAGGTCACTTGCAGCTTCTGTAAAAAAAATCGATTGCATTTATTGAGTTTTTATGAACGCATCAAAAACTAGGCCTGTCGAATACGCGTGCTGGACTGAGTAAACGAAGTTGGATTGGCGCCCAATGGACGCATCAGTCTAGCAAAAAATTCAAATTTCCTTGCTTTTTTTCACAAATTTCAACCAAAAGTGTGCCAACGCGTTAAGTGTACTGCTTCACATTGTCAAACGTCGTGTGTGTGTGTGCATTTGGGTTTAGCATGGTGTGTGGACACGATGGCATGCCGAGGACGCTACCACAACTTTCCTTCAACACGATCTGCCCACCCCTGTGCTTGCCAACGCCGAATTCATTCGACCAAGTGCCACCACAGTTCCAGCCACAACACCTGCCCCCGAGCCCTCTGCTCCAGCACCCCCCTGCCATCCACCCGACCGGCAAGTATCGATCGCAGAGCGGACTCATGGAGCTCCTCGGCTCCAGCAAGAAGCCCCAACCTCGGACGTCCTCCAGAGACGATGACTCGAAGCCCATGAAGAGGGCGGTGGGTGTGATGGAGGGGAGGGCAGGCGGAGGGGGTGGGGGAGGGGGTGGTGAGGAGGGCGGTGCCTCACGTTCCTCCTACATGTGTCGCAAGTGCCGTGCTCACGGCCGCCTCATTGCAGTGCGTCAGCACAAAAGGAACTGCCCCTACAAACACTGCAACTGCTCCGTGTGCTCTCTAGTCAACTACGGCAGGCACATAGTCGCTCGCCAGATAGCCCTCTACCGGGACCAAAAGAACCACCACGCTGACGAAGGCGGTATAGCTGGCAAATTAAAGCACGGAGTGTCAAGGTCACGAGTTGGCCTTGGCGGTGGCAAATCAGAACACGAGGAGGAGGGTCCGCATTGTAGGCGGTGCCGGAACCACGGCAAAACGAATCCATGGAAGGGCCACAAGAAGATATGCCCATTCTACTACTGCATTTGTCAGCAGTGCATTCTTATCACTCTGCGCAAGTCCAACGAGAAGAACCTGCGTGAGTTTAAAGCAATATGGTGTGTGTACTTAAATGTAATGAGTAGCCATGTTGTTATTTTTCGCCTACGACAGGCGAGGTGGTGCAGGAATCGAACAAGGAAATCGGACTGAAGACACAGGGGAAACTTGGGACCGACGAGGTTACCTTTCCACCACCATTCTACACCAAACCAACAGGCAAACCCAGACAGGAGAAGCAGAAGACCAACGAAGACCAAGAAATTCAGCCGGGCAATCAGGACGATTACGGCCTGAGGTGGACCAGCTTGACGGCAAGCAGGACAAGTATTCCACCACCGCCACCACCGCCGATGTCTCAAATTGACGCTAATTTCCAGGGGTCGGGCGGTACCACGTTGGTGGAACAGGAGGAGTCCTTCTATCCATCGCGAGCTCAGCAGGCAGCGGCATTTGCTGCTGCAGCCGCAGCCGCAGTCGCGTTTCAACAGGAGGCGGCAGCGTCACGCGTGGAGGCTCCAGTTCCAGTGAAGCAGGGCTGTCAGGCCGACTTTGGGGGCCAGTTCATGGAGGAGGCGGAATATGGCGCCATGTCGGACGCCTGGGTGTGCAGTGGTGACATCAAGTGTGTTCTGACGTCCAAGGACGTCTGCGGTGTTCCATTGGAGGAATTCTCGACGCAGACTGGAGGCGGTGCGTTTTGGCAGAGCTCGTTTTCTGCACCCAGAGATGATGATCCAATCAGAACAGGTTGGTTGTTTAACTCCGATCGATAATGTCTGGGATCGATAACGCTGTCAACGTTGTAGCAATCGACAACGCTGTCAAGCGCAAATGCTATCGATAACGGATCTGTCACAGACAAGTGCGATCGACAATGCAGTCATGAGTAGTGCGAATCGATGACTACTTTTGCCACCACCACAAATGTTTCCTGTCTAGACGTTGCTGTTAAAGGGTTGCAATGTTTTGACATCCTGCCACCCACTGGAAAACTCCACGAGTTTAGCAAAACGGCGCCACGTTCCTTCGATGATTTATAACTTAATTTTTTGCACACCTAAACAATTGTTTTGAGTTAAGAAAAAAGCGCTATTTGATGGCCTGATCTATGCACCAAATTCGTTTATAACGATCAGTAACATTTTCGACTGAACGCTGTGTTGATCGATAACAAAATCGACCCTGCTGCAATCGATTACGCGCAATAGCGATCAATAATATAGTCGCAGATGACTAGGTTGACATATAAATGCCACTACTGCCTGATGAATAATCTGCCTAGAATTATTAATGCTCCATTTTGCACAATTTTTAAACAGTAAAAAAATCCACGTGTTCAGTGCACTGGTACCAACAAATGTAATTTTCACATAATTAAATCAATCATTGTTTTCAATTAAAATAAAGGCACTTGTTTAAATGACGCACGTGCGCGATGTACCAAAATTAAATTAAATCAATCGCCTGTGACGCAGACGAACCTCTAATTACTCGTCAGGTGATCGATATGGAATGCTGAACGTTGTTTAATCGACCAGAAACCGTCATGGCACATCCGCAATGAATGTAATTTGTTTGTTTTAAGTTGACCGACTTCCGCTGTCGACGTATCAACAACCCGCGGGGAGTATTCTCGTGCCAGGAGCGTCCACAGTTCACGGAAAATCATCATCCCACGAACTGAACAACGTCGTCTAAGGGAAGAAAGGATCGATTGCATGATCAGCACTTTTGTAAATATTCACACACGCGCACAAACTATACATTTTTTTCATCTGGTGTAAGCTGCCATTTCTAGAATTGACATTGTTATAAACAAAGAGTTTCAAGGTCATTCAAAGCATCATAGATCCCCCCCACAACCAAGGGCAACGCAGGAAGTATGGCGCCAACTCATGGCCCGATTTATGTTCCTATGAAACACGCTTCAACCCGGACGTTGAAAACTAAACCACGAGGTGAAATTCGTGAATACTTTCAAAACGGCGCCAATTTGAATCGGACGGTCGTCTTAATTAAAACGCAATTCAGCAAATAACACACGAAATATCTGCTGTCCGAATATGTTGCGTCTTGAAGTGTCAACACATTTGACCCATCAATAACCTGTTGGGGATCCACGATATCCCAAGATTGCTCATCGTTATTTTTTCGGCACTATTTACGATAATTACCTAACACGTGCTTTATTACGCTTTTTATCAGGTCAAGGTTAACCTCGACTTGAATTACTTTCACTTTTGACAGTTCACTCCGCAATTTAGCTGGCGCGATTGACGTTCTCTACACGAGCTCTGGTCTTGTTCTTGTATTAGCGTGGGTAGGTCGGTGCTAGCGTTGACAAGAGATCTGGAAACGCTATTTGAGTGATTTTCTCTTTGCTACGGGCAAACGTAACAGTACCTCACTAATTATCACCACTTTTTCAAGTTCCCACATGCCTTGCTAACCCTTCAACTGTGATTGGCCGATTGATCCGATCCTGAGTTGACTCTCAGAGGGTGATGCTGATTGGACCGTACTTACTGATTCTGGCCAATCCCGTTTCGAATTAATGCCACTTTGTAGGTAATGCCACTGGCGAATTTGATTTGCATGCTAGACTAATTAACAGAACCCCACTGGCTACAGAGGCGAACCCGGACGTCGAAAATCAGCCAGAGTTGAAGAACAACAAAGCCCCAAATACAAGTGGAGGGTTTATATGTGTAAAAATAAAACACTTGATGAGGAAATATCGGTTAACAGTAGGGCGCCCAAAGGCATCGAGCTAGGTGGACTGCATATTATTAAAAAAAGTCGAGCAGGTTTTGAACGGGGCGGAGACAGACACATGACAGAAGTTGGAGTCAAACAGAAATAGGACGAGGAGGGGGGGATGACGATCCGACTGCACGCACGCACAACACTAAGAGAAGAATTGGAGCATCCCTAAGTCCCCCTCCTAGCGGGCCTTCTCGACCTCCGCGCAGAGAAAGTCGAGGCAGCTGGGGTCGGCGAGGGTGGAGATGTCGCCGAACTCCCGATCCCCGTTGGCGATCTTGCGGAGGATGCGACGAATGATCTTGCCGCTGCGAGTCTTTGGCAACGCAGGCGCAGCCTACAAGGTCAAAAACAGGCTAGACGAGGCGGTGGCAGCGGAGGGGGGGGTGAGGGGCTAAAAAACCCCCGAAATCCCACCTGAATGTAGTCGGGGGCAGCGAATGGCGCGATTTTCGTGCGCACAAGGTTGACCAGCTCCTGACGCAGCTCCGGAGTGATGGTTTGTGCGACGCCGTCGTTCAGCGTCACAAAGCAGTGTAGACACTCGCCCTTGACCTTGTGGTGCCTAGCGACCGCCGCCGCCTCAGAGACGAGTGGGTGCGACACCAGCACGGACTCGACCTCCGCTGTGCTCAAAAGGTGACCGCTCATGTTGAGCATGTCGTCCATGCGACCTGCAACGTGGAAAGAGTCGGATTTTAAGCCACGAATGCCGTCAGTCACAAACGACCCAATGAGAATGTAGAGGGTGTCCAGGCAACAGGGCGAGCGCGCACCTTGTGGTGAGTTTAAACAAACGATAGACAAAACGAGATGGAACAAACATGCCGAGGTTTTACCACTGCAGTATATGCGATTTCTTCCGCAATTGGGGGTCAGACTTTGTTCAAGGACGCACGAACTTCGTTCAGCACAAACCAATCACCCTCGAGGATGCCCCTGAGTCAAAGCCGTTTTCGGTGAATGAGGGTGACTGTATCGGTTAACGAAATCGAGTTACATTTATCCAAAAAAACTCACATATCAACGACAAAGCGCTTTCTCTGAACCGACCTACTAGGATGCGTGATTTGCCTATTAGAAATTTCAGAATTTAAGTCAAAAGTTTTCAGTGGGTGAATGATGCGTTTGATCTAACTCAAAAAGTAGATTTACGAGCACAGTCGCTCGAAAACAGTCCCGTCGCAACAGAGATGCACACGCGAGCAGTGATTTACGCCCAAAGTGTACTTTAGCGAGTCGTTGGGAGGGGTCCAGCTTCAAGTATCACCACTCCCTCCCCTTCCCCTCACCACCACCACTCCACAGATCAGACTGAGGGAACGAACAGGCAAGACAGCCAATCAAATCGCACCCAGATATCCGGTGGGGGGGAAGGGGAGTGAGTTGGTAGGGGATTAGACAGGTCTTTGGGCAAAATTAAAGGCTGCACGCAATCTTCTGTGGACATAAAAGACAGAAAGAAAATTTTACAACCTCCACTCGTAAAAGCTACCTAGAAGTCAATAAAACTTGGTGGGAGTGCAATTAACCGTGTGGATCTTTGCAGTTCATAAAACAGTCATGTAAGTGTGTGGGTTTGTGTGTGTGTGTGTGAATACCGAAGGGATGTCTGCTCATCAAATCGCGATGACCTTGACTCGGTCAACCAATGGCGGAGCGGCGGCGGCGTCAACAATTATGCAATTACATGTGACACACGTCCTGGGAAGAAGTCATCGGCGGGAACTAGGGCCTCACGTCATGCCCGCCGACACGGTGCGAAGACGTCTCATTCACTCACTCACACTGATGACATTCTAATCACCCACAATCACTAAACTGACCACACAACTCAAAAGCCGTGGGGAATGTTGCGCGGAAAATGCTGGCCTCAGACACACAGACAGTCGGATGTGGTTAAGAATTGGAGTTTACACCGGGTGACACAGCACAGTGCAATTTTGATCTCAGCCACACACGCCACCTGTAGCCCTGCCGCACAGACTTCAGAGATTACGCCAAGACATTGCACAGCAAATCACCGACAAGCTAGGCTCAAAATATTGTCGATGACATACACACTTTGACGCGTGAGTGGCGGTTGCCGTGGTACCACGTGACAATTTGCGCTCCCGATAGGGGGAGCGAGTTCACATGATACCAAACCTCGCAAGGAGATGCATCGCTATTGCCGAAGTGGCACAGAATGACGTCTAATGCGCTTTTAGCGACGCAGTTAATTCAGCATTACAACGCAGAATGTGGGTGCAGAGGTGGCTGGCGATTAGCCGTCTACCTGTAATCCAGATGTCGCCGTCTTCATCGACCACAGCGCCATCGCCACTCATGAAGAACCCGGGGAAGCGTTTGAAGTAGACGTCTTCGAAGCGCGCGTGGTCGCCGTAGACGGTGCGCGCGATTCCGGGCCAAGGCGCGGCGAAGACGAGGCAGCCCTTCTTCAGGTGGCGTCCATCGTCCATCCAAACAGCGCCCGCCTCGTCGTTGGCGCAGTCCGGACTGCTGTTGACGATGCGCGCGTCCACGCCGAAGAACGGACGTCCAGCACATCCGGGTTTCATGGGTGTTGCGCCTGGCAGGGTGGTGATCATGTGACCGCCAGTCTCCGTCTGCCAGTAGGTGTCCACGACGGCACACCGACTGTCACCCACCACCTCGTAGTACCACGTCCACGCGGAGGGGTTGATCGGCTCTCCGACTGTACCCAGAATCTGCAAGGGGGGCAGGTAGTTGAGAAACACCACCACCACCACCGCCACAGCCAGGAGTGTCAAAGCACTCACCTTCAAACTGGACCGGTCGTACTTCTTTACGTGCTGCTCTCCCGCACCAATCAGCATGCGAATGACGGTGGGCGCGGTGTAGAACTTGGTCACCTGGTACCGTTCCACAATGGACCAGTAGCGCCCGAAGTCTGGCCAGCTTGGAAGGCCTTCAAACATGACGCTGGTCACGCCGTTCAGGAGAGGACCGTAGACGAAGTAGGTGTGGCCTTAACGCGACAAAAGCGACTTAGCCTCGAAGCACACCGGAGACACAAATGTTTACGTGATTGCTCAACTTAGGTGTGTCGTTCTCGTGTGTGTATGTGTGTGTGTGTGCATGAGCAATAAAGTTGTTGATCACAACAGTCGATGGATAGGAATCAACACAACTCACCACGGTTTTATTACTATGAAATACTCTAGTTGAATAACAACAATCAATTAACAACTGCTATCGTGGGATTACTACGAAGTGGTTTTCAGCAGTGTTCATTCGTGTAGCAAGTGCTATGATTTTCGACTTGTTGGGTGTTCATATCGACGTAACCCTCTTGACGAGTGACAACAGTTTCGTGGTCGTATCCACCCTGAGCATACTGCTATTCCGTCTTCCACGTTATGAAACCGTCGAGATTGCGTTAAATCTGGACTAGATATTCGTCGTTTTCTTCGGTCGGGTGAAACCTCCACGCAATAGACGATCAACGCCTTGTGGACTCTTGTCGAGTTTTCTGGTGTTCCATTCAGGCCGTCTCACCATTCCGAAGCTGACATCCCAAAAGGTACAGGTTGAATCGGTTAGGCACGTGTTCTGATCGAAAACATATCACACCCAGGACAATCTCCACAAGCGGGCTAAAAGCTCGCTCTAACGACCACTTGGTTGGGCGCTGACTCATGCCCTTTGGTGCGCTAACGAAATCTGTGGCTGTTCTACGACACACACGCATGCTTCGCTGGTAAATGCAATTTGTGTCTAGCGCGTAGCAAGAATGGTGAAACAGCACAACACCCGTTCACTAAGTCGCGCACCAGGTCATTCGCTGAGGGATCAACTCAAGGTCGGGTTAGATTAACAAACAAACAAACCAGGGTCAGTTCAGAGGTCAGTTAGACTAAAACGATAGACAAACACACACACACACACAGAACGCGCATGTTTGGCAAAAATGAACACGTGATGTCAATCAAAATCAGCTACACCAAAACACACGATTTTCAGTTTTTTACAAACGAGGTAAAATGAACGGGAGACGAGTGTGCCTGTCTGGGCTAAACATGATTTTAAGGCGTTTTTTAGAGCGCTTAAATCTACATTTGTGGAGACGTGGGTTTTCACAATCACCAGAGGATATTGTAGCTAACTTACAACCCTAGCCTTCACCGACATCCACAGAACATGATGGGTCAAGCGTCAACACGGACAAATGAGAGGTACGGAGTGGGCTTCAAGTACCAATCAACTTGCGGTAAACCTGTTTGTACACGCCTCCGCTCAAACAAGTCCACTAACGCGCCACTACATGATCAATTCCATTGTGAATTATTCACGCTGGGAAAACTGAAAAAAAAAGGCATTTACGTGACCGATTCGAGGCGTCGAAACTAACGTGGATTCAAGCGTAGCAAGGGGCAAGCCAATGGCTACCAAAAGGAGCACATTCAAACAGTTTCATGTGTGGTGTGTGCGTGTGCTACAATGTTCGCCGCCCGCAGTAAACCAGGAAACCTTGGGGTGGCTAGAAACACGGGCACAGCACAGCACACATCAAAAGTACACCGAAGTCAATGTGCACGGAACCAGAAAGCACATTACAATTCAGCAGATAAAAACCACGCGTGCCTTAGCTTGCTCTGTGGTCGAGGGTAATTAGGCGGCACAAACGGGGCGTACATGGGGTGTGTTGATTGCAGCCAGCCAGCCATTCGTGCACAGCGAACAAGAACTTGGAAATATGTGCAAAATACCCCTGAACAAGTTTTCAGGGGATCCGTCCAACGCCAGTAGATACCCCAACATTTCTTTTCATCGTATTCAAAGGCGTGAATCAGCGGTTTATGTACTTGCACAGCGATCTCTTGTGTTCCCATACACCATTTGATCCGAAATCATGAAAAAGCGCCCAATTTAGTCGAGTGCTGAGCGACAGGCACGATTAACTGATCGGCTAACAGCCGACGCATTTACTGCTGGTATTTTAACTATGAGTAAGCGTGCGTTCGCCAAAATTCTGCGCACTTACCGGTAATCCAGCCGATATCGGCAGTGCACCAGTATATGTCATCGGGATGGAGGTCGAACACGTACTTGGCGGTGGTTGCGGCGTAAACCATGTAACCGCCGGTGGTATGCAAGAGACCCTTGGGTCGACCAGTGCTGCCACTGGTGTAGAGGATAAAGAGGCCGTCTTCCGCATCCATCCATTCCACGGGGCATTCGGCTTCGGTCGGAGGAACAAATTCATCCCACCAAACATCACGCCCAGCGCGCATTCGGACGGAGAAACTTAGGAAGGAAAAACAATGCGTATTTCCTGTAGCTGGCAGAAGAGGTCAGAGCATTTATTGGGAGAAAAAAGCAATCTATTCGAGATTAAATTTTGCGCACGAAGTCTTCGTTTCTTCACAAAATGCAGGGGACAGGTGGGTAATTCAAGCTGAGTGAAAGTAAAAATATCACCAAATATTCAACATATCGAGGGGTAAACATACTCGGGTACAGGACGAACACCAACTGTGGTGGAGGAGGGACAGCCGCTAACTGGCAAATTAGACGTGGCATTGTTTTTCGGGGGAGTTAAATGGCGCAGGACAATGCAATGTTGTATGGGCTGCAACTTCGACTCACAAATGTCCATTGCCTCATTTGCTACCTTCATCAAATCGATGAGTTTTGTGCCGCGCCAAGCTCCATCACACGTAACGATCACACGACACCTAAATGCAGTTTTACAAATTAAGATGAAATGCATACCCTGCAGCCATTAGGCGCTCAGATAAAGACTCAGCGGAAAAACCGCCGAACACAACCGTGTGGATAGCGCCGATGCGAGCGCAAGCGAGAACAGCAACGACCTGCTCAATTACCATCGGCATGTAGATTGCCACTCGATCACCTTTGCCAACACCCATTCTATGAAGAGCAGCCCCAAAAGAAATCACCTAACGAAGCAGACATTTAATACACGACAGTCAAAGGAATAAAAAGGGTAAATAAGGCAAAAATTCTAACCTCAGTTAGTAATTCTTGATATGTTATTGACTTTCTGTCGTTGGGATCGTTGCCTTCCCACAGAAATGCAATTTTAGAGCCCAGACCATTTTTTACATGTCTATCCAGACAATTGTAGCATAAATTTGTTTTCCCGTCTGCAAACCAACGAATGAAAATGTGACCCTTTTTCAAGTCAAAATTGTAGGAAAGTGCGTTCTCAACTTTTGGTTTAGTTTCCCAATGAAATTGAGATGAAATATTTGTCCAGAATTCGGCAGGCTTGTTAATAGATTTCTTATACCACTCATGATAGGTATCCATTGAGCTCATGTAAGATTCATTTGCAAGCCCCTCCGGAGGGTAGTAAACCTTTGAATCGCTCATTGCGTTGCGGAATACGTGAATGAATTACCACACTGACGAAAGCCTTAAAATACCGCGGGAAAATACACACAGCCCTTCCTCATGCCATTTGATGCGGACAAACTAATTTGATTTTATCCAAAAATACTGTAAATTTAAAGCTTTGGATTTATATGATTTAAATTTATGTAAATGCGCTATAAAATACTTTTTTAGAAGTAGTGCTTTAAGTTTCTGTGATGCAAACAATGTTATTTCGTTTGAAATGAACAGATTACTAGCTATTGAAGCATTCTATTGCTCATAAGGTCAAGACGCTAAAGTGTTCTTTTAACAATTTTTCATTTCATAAATTGCTTACAAAATTAACGGTAATTGTGAAATATATTTGCGATGACCAATTGGGAGCAACTTTTTAGACGAAACACGTTAAAACATATTTTGAGAGCAGCGAAAACATTTTATGCAGACATAGTCTTTCACTTGTACTATACATGATTTGAGGTCGCAAATTTACATCACTTATATTTGGCTCGCCTTTGCCTACATATAGTTGACTGTAATAAACCGATGCTGAATTGTGCAATCTGCATAAAAGCGCTGCTGTATTTCATGCACAATGTTATGAATGTCAGCTAAATTAAAGCTGCTAGTTGTGACATATATTCAGTCAATTTCAGTTTAGTTTATTACAAAATTACTATTACTTTAATCGTTTGTGCACTACAGCACCATATCAGTGCTACTTATTCAAATCACAAATCACTCGGAGATCGATGAGACATATATTAGTTGGTGCATCTGAGTTCGCACTAAACTATCGCCACGACTTCTGCGCTAGCTTCTTCATTTATTCTGCTCTTTGGTTTGTAGAACACAACTATTTTCACAGACTGCAGTCTTCACTTATTCTAGAAAGCATTCGATGTGCCGACCAAGGGGCTCCAACTACCAGCTCTTAAATTTACATCAAAATACCGGGAAAAACATAACCTAATCATTTTTTGATGTGGGACGCAATGTTCCATTTGAGCAATTTATTTTTGGCATTATATTCTTGATCATCACAAATAAGGATTGTAGATAAACTTTAAGCCCAAGATAAACTAATTTGCTTATTATAAGGGAAGTAACTTGAAAAATCTTGGTCAAGTTTCATTAAATTTTTTTAAAATAAAAAGCACTGTTTTGAATTGTCGATAAATCAAATCAAAAAATTATCAATTGTGGGTACCGGTCTCATTTTTAAAGAAATTTCCACTTCATGTGTTTTATAGGAATTCATCATAATCACGAAACCACCAGGGGTTCTTCAAATTGATGACCTAGAGTTTTTAGCATAATAAATTATTAAAAGACCATTTTGGTAATATTCCTTATTTTTGTAGCGATGTCAAGCTTAAGGACATTTATACCTATTCATCCGGTCTCTTATCACACACATAATAATGCAGTCTATTGGTTATCTAAATTTTATGAGTTGCAGCACACTGAGTAAGTCCCCGATTTATGAGTTGCCCTTAGAAGCGAATGTTTGAGCTTATATTGTATTGCTATTGACAAGAAAAAACTCAGGAACATGCCTGTTTGGTTTTCTCTTGGCTATGCCCGCGTTTAAATATCGATTAAATGGATGGAAAATATAATTGATGTTTTTATACCCGAGTCAGTCGGCGTAAACATAAATACAAGGCAAATGTTCAGGTTTAAACATATATTCAGAGATGTTTTTTTAAGCATTTGGGCTTTTTAATTAAACTTTTACTAATATTAACGCAGATTTAAAAAGTATGAAGTTGGGTTGAAATGACCTAGCTTTAGAGCGGCAAATCATTTACTTAAATCCGTTGGAGTCTTTATTGTTCTAGGAAACACAACGGGTGTACCATAATCGAATTGCTTGAAAAAAGTCTGCTTACTTTTACAGAAGAGCTAATGCATGATATTGTGCAGGTACGCTTACCATAAAAGCTCGGTTTTACTCGCTGATTTATGGCATGTAATTAAAAGCAAACACGATAAAGTTGCAATTAATGCTCTTGGACACATGCCTTTCATTGACTGATAAAAAATTTTTTGTTGTACCTGAAACAGGTCTGATAATAGGGACAATAAGTAAAAGACAGGAATTACACAAAGCCCTGGTCACTGATTCTAATTTTACAGAGCCTGTGTTTCGAATAGTATTCTCCTGCAATTGCATTAAAGCACCTTTAGCAGTCAGCATTAAATGAAGATTTACCTTAAACAACCTTAAATGCGCATATGATTTTTTTAGATTAACTTGTTTCAAAAATCTTAGGCCGTTTTAATTTGGCAAAATTCCAAAAACAACTGTTTGTAGAATAATTTGGATCAGTATTTTAAAGGACAGAATTTTGCGAAGAGATAAAACCTAACCTTTATCAAACTCATTAACTTGTAATGCACATATAAAGTGTGCCTTTCTGGGCCTTATCATTTATAATTGAAGAATAATTTTACTTGTCAACATGCATTTTATCTTTTAACATGAGTTTATATAGATTTCCTGAGCCCTAATGGGAAGACTGGTTCAACAGACAGGCTTTTTCGACTGATCAAATTTAGTATTGCCCGTCTTCTGCTATCCATCCGAACCCCTTATACTGGCTGCATTACTCATAATTGCGTCCTTATCTCTAGTTGGCTGTTAGTCTAAAAACCCCTAAATGCTGGTCAGCCAAAATGCCTGCGCCCACTTTGGCGCCGCAGTTTTTTTATTTTTACTTTTGTCGTATTTTTGTAGAAGTGTGCCTTGACACGCATTTATAGACCAACGACATTTTTAAACAAATGTTCTTTTTGTAATTTTGGACTAAAGGGAACGTTTCCCCCTACTTTCTGTTTCAATTTGTAGTGGTCCCTCGTTTATTTTTTGTTGACATGCACTGGAGAATGCACGATCCGTTCTTTTTGGATGTAATTTGGTAGTTTCAGGTCTAGGTCTGTTTAATAGTTGTTTTGGGTGCAGCTAAGATCGATCTACGTTCTCGACTATTACTGTGTTTGCAAAATGTCCTCTAATTTTGTCCTAATAACCTATTTTCAAGGCTTTTTTTTATAAGCATTTATTTTGTGTGTGGCTTGTGATTTTTTTCACCACGAACTGGTTGTATAACTGCCTGCAATTACAATTATTTGATGCTTTTGATTCTAACCACAATTAACAATGGGTTGATGCGACTCTCTAACTCAGGTGGCTGCGTTTTTTATGCGCATCCACGCTTTCCTTTAGGTCTACACCCCAAGTCCTAGCTGCCAGAATGCAGTTCCAACGCGGCCGTCAACTACCGTGCTATCGCGGGTGAGTAAACGCCACCTCATCACCTTTTCGGCAAAGTACTCTCACGCAAACGGGCTTAATTTTGTTTCAGAAACCGGCCTGTTCCCTACGTAGCTCACGTAACCTTTGACCCTATCTTCTGTGCGACTGTCTTTCCCGGAGCCGATCTTCCTTACGAGAACGAGGAGCTTTCAAAACTCCTTATGGACGTTCACTCGCGACTGACACCGTCGGTTGACGAACAGCAGGCCGTCGCCACTTTGGTGACCAAAGTGCTCGAATGCTTAGAAGCCATCGCCTTAGACAGAAACAAGTTCTCTCTCGGGGTAAGCAGGTATTTCATTTCATCCGGCGATTATTTCATTTTGCATGACTGAAATTCCACAAAAGGCTTTGGTCCTAAAGCAGCTTAGGATTTCGGAAAAATTGACATCAAATGTGTCTGTCATAGCACATTGAAGAGATTCGGTCAATTGGCTCGTTCAAAAAGGGGACAATGTTGGCGGGACACTGCCTAGCGGACATTGTTGTGGTTCTCCGTGGTCTGCCCTCTTTCGAGACGACAATGATGCTTGGCTTTCTGCTGAGGACAGAATTTCTGGCCAAGGAGACTGGTGAAATCGACGAGCCACCGGAGTGCTTGCCGCGCTCGTATGGCTTTGATTTCGCCTACCTCGGCGCCTGCGTTCGTGTCGCCTTCACCACCCACAGCCCTGAAAAACCAGAACCCGGGATTCACAGTGCGTTTCGACATGCCTGTGTTTTTTTTTGTAGTAAACATCCCCTCTTTCGCATCTCGCTTTTTTAGTAAGCGCACCTGATCAAAATGTCGCCAGAGCTGCCATCCTCCACGCACGATGGGTAGAAGAGAAAGCCTCTCACACGAAGTAGGTCAATCTGTGGCTCTCCGTTTAATCGATTCTCTTTAAAGAGTAGTGGTGGGGGCTCCTTTAAGTCCTTGGTGTGGTCCTCGACATCTCTCCAACTTGCCCAGTCTTTGTTGAATGCCTGTGGTAGTTTCAACAACAGCGTCGACGCATATTTCGACCACATTGGAGGCCTCACCAACGCCTCCTGACTGTAAAATTCTTGGTTTGTTGGTGTGAACCAGCCGTCCGATCGCATTACTAACCGCCTTTATGTCTTCTCCTAGTGTCAAGGCGCTCGTGCGTATCGTAAAGGACTTCAAACGACGATTTTTGGGTTTCAATCACCTCAGTCCCTGGCAAATAGACCTCCTTGTGAGTGCCACCTCTCTCCTTAATTCCCCTGGTGTTACGATTGGCACTTGCCCTCGCCCCGCATTTACCCTCCCTCCCTCTCTCCCTAGGCGTTCTACGCGGTCACACAGAACCCCCTCAACACACCCCTTCCGCTGTCTGTTGCTTTCCGGTAAGCCCGAATCCTGGCTTATTCCGAAGTTGGTGATTGGTTTTTGACGTCTTTTCACCCCCAGACGGCTCATCCAGATTCTTGCGGCCGGACACTTTCTGCCAGGCAGCGCTGGATTACTCGACCCCTGCGAACCATCCAGTCGACGTGTTCACGTCTCCCTCAGTCTCAATCAACAGGTCAGTTATGCATTGAGTTTAGTTCTGTGTGCTTGTGTGCTTGTTGTGAAGGCGGTCGTCAGAATCTGTGCTTTCAAGGCCGAGCAGCACTCTCTCATCAAGCACGCGTTTCGGTGCGTTGGCACGAAAACTCCGTACTAGAGTCGCCTTGACTAACCCACCTCCCTTCCGCCTGCAGGACGATCTGTGTCGCGCGGCCCAGACCATGTGCCGAATTCTAGCCCTCGAGAAGTTCTCTGTTCTCTTTGCCAACATGCGTCCCACGACGCCGATCACGCCAGGTCAGTGGTTCAGTTGGTACCTGTTTTAATCTTGTCGAAGAACCTCGAGCTGGTTGCCTGTTGCCACGTGCTACCTAACTTTGTGTGCCTGTTTCAGCGCAACTTGTGGAGGCCGCGAACGCCCTGCCGGGAGTGAAAATCGAGTTTGCCGAGCCCGTTTGCATGGAACTGTCGACGAGCACTGCAGTAGTGGAGCAGTTAGAAGCCGTCTAGGTTGAGCTGAGCTGGGCGTTTGTTTGAATAAACTGCACACAACTCAAGGTCAGGTGTGGTGAATAAGTCGTTGCGCAGGCATCATTCAGTTTTGAGCAGTTAATGCAGATCTCTATATTCAACAAATGTATGGGGGTCATAATGAATGAACGGCGGCGCTGAGTTAGACGCTTGTTTGAATAAAGTGCGCAGAATTCAAGGTCACGTGTCTCAGAGAAGTTAGGAGCCGTAAATTCGGAATTCTGTATTCAACAAATCTACCGATTTAACATAGCAATACTTAAAAAGTGACATCAGCAACGTTAGGACGTTCTTTCGCAGCAAGATTCTGCGAATTATGAGGGAAGCTGCCACCTCCCCATGCTCGCCAGTGTTGCCTTTAAATGATTTCCATCTTTAGGCAAAACTTTGAGTGTAAACCAGGAGGGAGTTTTACTGCAAGGGCATTAAAATGCCTGCTGAACGCTGGAAAGAGGTGTTGACTGACGCCAAGGAACACATTATTGAATTAAAGGGACCTCTTTTCACCAGTCTGCGGAGTGTTCGTTGGTTCTGCGCGCTCATACTACTTGTCCGACTGTGAGTAGACTAATGAGAGCCAAATATTAAAACGCAATCTTTTGAGCATGAAAAAGGCAGGAGACACGTCTGTTCACAAAAAAAGGGGGACACGATAATGGTTAGCATTGTGGTTAGGCAGACATTAATTAACTCGTAGCCACAATGAAGCTCCACAATCGAGAGGTGATGATGACGATGGCGGCGGGGTCGGCGGACGTCGAGTTGATGTGCTAGTGCCGTAGAAGCTTCTTCACACTCCGCGATTTCGACTGCGACTTGGTGGCGAGCTTGGCAGGTAGATCACCGAGGGTGGAGTTGGTCGCGCTGACACCCGGCGTCTTCGGCAGGTCGCCTGCTGTGCGTGGACCCGCAGGCGGTCGTGCGGTGTTCATCGACGCGCCTCCCGTGTACTCGAACTGTGCCAAAGCAAAAGCTACCGATCAATTACCTAGTTTGCCGTATTTTGGAACTCTAATCATCACTGCTGTGTGGCTGGTGTGCTGTTGGTCGTAGGACTAGTCAGTTGCATGGCCGAGTGCGCTAGCGGTTCAGCAGGAAGCTAATATCACGCTTACCAAAATGGCAAAGTAGCACCCATGTACAGGTTTTTACGCTCTTGCCTTTAACGCTTCAATTTGGACGTACCTCGTGATTACGCGGATGTGGAGAGTGCCCAGGGTGCAGACCGTTGAGGCTTTCGCTGGAGGCGACGCGAGGCCTGTTGGTACCTGGGGGACCTGTAAGGTCTGGTTTTTGCAGCCGGTCCTCCAGTTCCTGGAAACGCAAATACAAAAATTCAGACTCCTTTAACAGTTTAGAATGCCTGTACTCTTATTTATCAGTCGCGGGTAGATTGTAGTGGATTACAGTAATCTCAAACTTCTTATTGGTTGTCCAAGGTCATAGTGCAACTTATCAGCCAATCGGAGGCATTGTTAATCAAAGCAGCCATCAAACACACAGCCAGCCATCCATTGAGGTGGAATGTACAATTAAAACAAACCTTAGTGACAGGCGCGGGAAGGTTGCCCTTAGGTACCTGAAAGGGAGGCAGAATGGGGAGATGAGGAGGGGAAATTTAAACAAGACATGGAGAATGGCCTGGGGATTAGAATTAGTTCCACAGTGGCGACAAGGTTTGGAGCAGGGCTGCAGCGTTACCTAGCAAGCGATTTAACCGGTTAAAGGCTTCGGTATCACGTGGGATATGCGTTACACGGCGGGTGAACGCTTGCGCATGTCGTTCATTAACAGGCCTGATTTGCAGTTATAAAATCGGCAAAATTTGAGGTACCTTCACTGTATAAACTTGCATGGTTCGCGAGGGTAGCTAGGACACAATTTTAAAGAGTGGAGGGTTAAGTGTTTCCGGTATTGAATTGACGTCAGGTTTGATTTTCAGGGCAAGGCGCGTGTGCTCAGTTTGATTGGACAGCACTGTTATCCAATCAGGAGTTACCAAGGCAGTGGCCATAGCACAAGCCAATGGGCTGGACCGTGAGTGGTTAAGATGTCGATATGACCTCGAATTGACCTATGGGAAGTGAGTTGATTGTAATTGTACTTAAATCACCAGAAAATAATGGCGTGGCACTAGGTGATGAGAGCCAACAAGAGACTTCAAACATCATCCAGATCTGATGAACTCAAACTGTATTCAAGTATTGATTATTGCAGGTATCGGGATACGTCCAAGATGTAGTCCACACAGCAAACATGACTTTTTTTTAGGTGGCTCCTTTTAAGAGTGAAACGCTGCAATTTCATCGGTTTACTTACGGGTCTGGTCTCGTTTCGGAGGGACTGGCTTTGGGTGAGAGGGAGGGAGGTACTTTCTACCTCAGTCTGTGGCGCGAAGTGCAAGCTACACGTGGAACCTGAAGCAGCAAACTTGCAGTCAATAAACACACTACGCAAATGTCGCAAGTAGAGCGTTTCAATTCACCGTGTGCCTTGAGCCTGCCCATTTCAATGCCACGGCTGGCGTGCAGGTCGATCTGCTCCTGAAGAGTTCGGCGATCCTCTTCGTAGTGGTGCTGTTTCTCCGCGAGGTCTTTGGCGAGGTTCTTCAGCTTCTGGTCCTCACGCTCAAGTCGAGCTTCCTCTTTTTGCTTGTAGGCGTTCCACGCCTTCTGCTCGCACTCAGTTTTCTTTTGCAGCGACCGCAAGTATTCCAACTCGCGCTTGGCATTAATCGACGTTTGCTAGAGGGCAAAACAGCCGCAATAGTCAAACGCCGAGCTCAATTCTATTTCAATTAACTTAAACAAATCTCCACGAGCAGGATTCACGTGACTTTGCTAGCGTCAACACCTACCCCTCCTGCGATGTCCACTTCGGCCTTGAGACGTATAATGTCCTTTTCCATCTCCAAACAATGAATATACTGATTATCGTAGTTCTCCTATAAATTAGAAAAAAACCAGGGCGTAACCGGGGGCTGATAGGCGCTGATGCAAAGGCATTAATGAACACGGAAACGTTCCCAGACTCTTAGAGAAAACGCCCAAACAGAGAAAGGGGGGGTTTAGTGTCCTCTCAAGTAACTGACATGGATGGGGGAGATTGCATTTTCACTAAGTACATCTACAATTTGCCTTTATCGATCGTAGCTGCGCCTAATCAATTCTGCTCGATAAAGAGGTGTCCAGAAACGCACCAGAAGACTCCTTGCCAGTTCTTGGATGTCGGCGATCAGCGCGTTGGAGTTGGAGAAGGTGGCCAACGAAGATTCTGAGGCCCCGTCAGACAGATCCATTCCAGGCGTCCAGTCATCGCGTTGGAAGTCAGTTGGAGAGGCGATGACAGAGGCACCGTCAGCTCGACGTCGACTGCCAGTACGCAGGATATTTGAGAATCGATTCTGCGACTAAAAAGCAATTAACAGGAGTGTGGGTATGCAAGACCGGTTCGGGTGTGGGTTAGCAGTTAACCGGGGGAGGGGGGTGGAGGGGTCCAAGCATAAGGCCGATAATTGCAAGTGATGCCGAGGCTGGAAGGGATACAAGCTTCCGAGTTGTGGCGTAAAACTCGAACTCTGTCGGTGACCTCAGCACTCATGATTCTACACGCTGATTGGCTACTCAGAATTTCCGTTAGAGGTGAGAACATCTAATGAAGCGCCCGTGTTAGAAGGAATAAAATTTCACCGGCTGTTACCTCGACACTACGGCGTCGAGACGATCTAAGATGGAATCCCTGGATAGAGCAAATGTTAAAAAAATAATCTATGAAAAGAGAAGAATTTTGTGTAATACTACTACTGGCGATATTAGTAGTACTCGTGTCGAGGATGACTTACCCTGGACTTGATACGCAAGGTGATACTCTCCTTCTCCGATTTTTCTGCAAGTTAAAAGAAAATGAAGGGCGATAGTTTACTCACGCCTTTCAACTTTCGGTTAAACCAGCGCCATCCTAATTTTTCTCTACATTTGTGCAAATGCACACCATCCGTAATATTCGGATCGACCGCTCTTCTCCCATTGGCTCATTCATCTTAGATTGTGGCATTGATCTTAAATTGCAGTCAAGGTAGCTTGAGGTGGTAAAAAGTCATGGTTTTTTTCCTCTTATTGATTCCTGATTCCCTCTAAACAAATAAACACGTTTTGGTGCAGAGAAGTCAATTTGCATGATGGTGATCATTAGCCATCTGGCATAATGTCCCGACCAATCGACATCGATTTACCGCCCACTCAAACGATCCACTTGTGATAGCTATTTCAGAAAGTACTATGATTGAAATTAGTAGTTACAAAGTGCGCAGTTTGGTCTACTGCGATGAGTTGGTGAAACGCAATTTCTAAATTAAAGTCTGTAGAAAAAGTCAATTACCGTGAACACAAAGAAAGGACTTCTTTATCAATGCATTGTCCAGTTTATTCAAGGAACCTGTTCCAGTTGTCGGGCAAATTCAGGATTTTGTGCGACTTCAAATTATCATTAACATCATCATCATCATCATCATCATCATTTATGGCAGTTTCATCATTCAAGCAAACGCTTAAACTTCAGCTTAAAATCGAGGTTGATGTTAAAAACTTGGGGCTGCCTTTGTGGACGAGGCAACATCACCAGAGATGTGTGCCGAAGCATTGTATTATCGTATGAAAAACAGGTTTTCTGTGGTATGCATGGTTTAGTTTCATCATTTGCTGCTAGTAGACACCTAAATTTATCGTTTCGTTAAATGGAAGCAGCTCAAGCTACACAAAGCCTTCGTTTTGAATCTCACTGGAGGGACAGATTAATCTGATCAGGTGTGACGCGAAGCTTGACACGTTTTGTGCTGGTTCATTACGTGTGCACCATGATCGTGTTCGATCAATGTTATGGCAGATAATCGATTATCATCATCATCATTAGTTACGGTTCGATTAGATCAGGACTATCTATTTTGTCGGAGATGTGCATCGAACACTTTGATTGGTTGGGTTTGGTAAATTTGTGTGGCTTTTAATTTTGGTGTTTGTGTGCCACACACTGTAGGGTAAACTGATGTCCTCTCCTGTTGCTCCCTACCACTACTACCACCGCCACCGTTCGTTTGTGTGGTACTTCATAACACACTTTCGCTGAATCGATGCTCAAATGCTATTTAGAGTGACTGGAAGCAAATTACAGTGAAACAATGCAAAGCAGGAGCGGTATCGGATTTGAAGTGGAACGTACTTTTTAGACTGTCGTAGGCGGCGGCAATTTCCGGCGTAGGCGGCATTGCGCTGCTGCAGGAGAGACGACGATCGGCGGCATCGGATGCACTTCGACTCAAGCCCGTAGAATCCACCTCACCGCATAAACTCGCCAGGCGCATAACTTGAAAATCGACAAAACTAAATTTGCACACAGAACCAAAAGTTTTGGTGCCCCCAGCTCAAGGAGGTAGCAGACGTACCGCTTTTCATGAACCTGTCATGAAGATTTCGCACTCTTATCTGCTCGTCTTCAGATTGTTGCAAATCTGACTGACTGGTAATCGATCTTCGGTTGAAGAACGGATCCCTATTGGTTGAGCGAGAGCTGCTTGACCTTGATGCTGGTGTGGTCAGACCCTCGTCAATCATGAGCGCCCTAAATGCAATGTTTCGGACTTCCCACTGAGCAAAAATGTCCGTCGTCAGGGAGCTTATCAACTCCAACTTCTCCTCCTGACGCCTCCTTCGCGCCTCCGCGAACTCAAGTTGCCTGGTGTTCTTCTGCACTGGAAGGAAATCGATAAAAATGCGTTACCGTGGCTGGCAGCAGCCAACCAAAGTAATACGCCCACACACACGCTGACATTCAAATCCAATCCGCTGGCAATTGGTGTTCGCGTATCGATTTTCGTGCGCAAAAAATCAATACCAAATTAGAATTTAAATTTTTTGGGCTAGCGCTTTTGACGTATCACCAAAGCGTCAAACAGCATTTCCTTGCTCCACTTTTAGTCAATCAAGATCTGGATTCTACTGGACATACAATTAACGTGTCATGTTTGCAATTTAAAATAACCTTTCGAAGTAAACTATTGGAAAGAATTTTAAAGCGCATATAATTTGTGTCGACATGAGGTTATGGCAACGTTTAAAATAGTTCACCAATACTGGTAAAATTGAATCAGTCACCAGAGTTGCAATAATGTGATTGGCTGATGAAAGCCAGTTAAAAAGCGCGTGAGGCCGCGTAACCAGATTGGTGGAGTTTGTCTCGTCGTCTTAGCGACTGGTAGGAATGAACGTTTTTTGTTCCAACTCACACAATGTCTCCAGTTCCGGTTCGTTGACCTTGCCGAAATTATCGAATCCGTCGGTAAAGACCTTCTGCCACCGCGCCACTTCGTCGTAGGTGGAACACTCGAACTTGTCCAAGGTCGGTGTGGCGTTATTGGTGTCCATGATGATGATGAAGGTCAGTGGTGAACCGGCCTGATCCCGAAAGTAGCCGAAGTGTAAAGTCCATATGAGGATTGGAGGCTGGGGTTTGGGGAAGGCAACACAATAACATCGAAAAATCAATATTTCTTATTGGCATAAGTTGAAAATAATCAATATCCAAACACAAAATGCAATATTTAAACTAACAGTTTGGAGTTTCTTTATGTAAATTCTTCTTAACAATCAAAAACATTTTAGCATGTTGGACGTATTATCGTAGAAATAATGTGGTCATTGCGGCATTTTGAGGCCGATTTAAACAAGAATAAACACAACGCATGTTTGTTGAACAATTGGATTTATCTATCAATGTCGCCAGTTAAATCGCCATGAAAATTATTTTGTTGATAACGAAACCGATGGAAGGTTGAAGGAGCAGAGTTTGTTAAAATCAATTTCAGCCCAAAATCGACAACAATGCATGCGGTTCTTTATACCATTAAAAAAATCCCGGCACATTTGGTTAGATCGATTTTGGCGCGGAACGCAAGCTTTCGAGCAAAATCGATAAAACTATCGATTTTTTTTATGTATAACACCACAAACGCACTGTTTTGTAGCCCGCAGATACAATTGCTGGGTTGGGGTCAGCTTACCATGTTGGTGTCGCGGTAAATCGCAAACTTTCCCGTTTCGGGGTCCTGACGAAGAAGGAAAAAGCAGTCTTTCAGTGCTACTCCGTAGAGCTCTACAATTGACAGACACACACGCACAGCATAAAAGTGTGAACAAAAATAGCTGCTCACATCAAACACGGGGTGTGGCTGACGGTAACCCTCAAAGTGTGTATACAAACGCACGCAAATCCAGTCTTACAACTGAGTTTCATTTATTTTCAAGGTGGAGTACACGAATTTGCGTGACTGCACATGATGACGCGATGTTTCGAGAATCAGTCGCTGCGCGAAAATAATAAGAAATCGAAACCCCATTGGTTAAAGGACCTATTTTAGCATCTGCGGAAAGCCAATCACAGCCCAGTCCATTGCGTCAATTCAACTAGACCACAATAATGGCGCAATCGATTGGCCGACTGTAACAGCTAGAATCGCCACGTCGCTTCGTCAAACTTGTTCGATAACTCGTGAAAAAAATTGAGGAATTTGGTGAAAAAGTGTTGTCGCAAATTCCACATGCATTATCTCCGAATTTTTGCAATCAAGTCGAGTTATTTCACATGACATGCTCTCATTTCAATGGATAAATTTGGGTTATTCAGCCCGCCGATTACATAGGAGTGACCATGACGCGACGATTGGTTGATTCAAATCACGCTGGTTAAACACATCAACCAATCAGAAAGCTCACTAACCTATTTTACAGAATTTTCCACCCTCTTTGCGCCTTTGAACGGTGAGTTTATCGTAGTTGATGAGCTTGGCGTCTGGCGCCTTCATCCACTCGATGAGGGTGCGGTGTTTGGGGTTACCATCGTTTATGTCCACGTAATCCTCCAGCAGGTTGTCCGCGAAGTACCGCAGCTTCTCGGCGTGCACCAAGTCGGTCATGTTCTGCTGCATCCCCAACAACAGATTCTGCGCTGCTCTTCGCGACGCATTTAGGTCATCGAGTTCTGTTGAATCGTCTTGCACTGTGATAGGCGAAAATTCCACAAATTTACTCACTTAAGACCAAATTTTTGTTGCACTAAATCCCTCAATTTCCAGAGGTTTCTCCCTGCCCCAAACAGAGCATGCTAGGCATTCTGTCACGTGGGTAAACACTATCTATTGGTGGTTGCAAAAAACACGACGGCAACCGGTTGTTTACCACCGCATAGCCCGCATAATTCGTTCACTTTTGACGTGGTATGTAAACAACTATTTAACCGGTTGTCGGGACTACAAGTTAGCGCGCATGATGGCGTTACAGAGGTTGTGGTCGAGTGTGAACAAATGACACTGATGGGTTGACGGGTTTAGAACAGAATCACGCACGGCTTTACGCGAGAATTAAGCAGTATATCACTGACTTACCAATGGTGTCAGAAATGATGCCCGATAGAAGCGTCTCAATCTTTGACCAGCGTTGCAGGATAATCATGTAGCAATCGGTTACTGTCCGCCGCTTTGTTCGCGGGTCACGTTCACATGCCTACGGGAATAAGAGATTAGCATATTATTGCCTTGTGCTCCCTATATTTCCTGCGCCTGTCGATGCCCTTGACCTTGAAAAACCGAATTCCCCGCTGTGTACGTTGTTTTAGTGGGCTATCATGCCAGTTTGGCGGCCACTTTGAACTTCAAAACCAGCAAAACAGTAACGCATGACAGAGACCTCATTTAGAAAAATGTCAGTCTTTTGAGCACACATGTCAGTCGGGTGACAAAATGGGCTGGAGTTCGAACTGTGTTTGGTCTAGGCGTAAGAACCCAAACCGTAGATGTGGTTCTCGAGATTATCCAACCGTGCCCGACCACACTGATGGATCTAACCTACCTCCAATTGTTGGTCACGCTCACCAGATGCGTGGTAAATGTCTGACGGGTCACGGACAAGATGTGGAGGCTGCAAGAACGCGTCTGCTGGAAGCAGCAAACTGTGTGGAGTTGAGGAAACAGCAGCTGACGAACAGGACAGTGGATCTACCGAGGTGGAGAATGTGGAAGTTGGAGTATAGACCAACGATCCTACACTTCGTCAGTTCGAGAACTAGCCTCAGACTGGAGTTGAAGGTGGACCCAACTTCGACGCGAAGTGTTCCATCGTCTGTTCCATCATCCCCTTCCCCGCACGATTCTGGAAGAGGATGAAAGCACCCAGAACCGCCAAGGCCGTACTTCGAGCTCGCTTCGAGCAGACGAACACGGTAGCTAAATCCTCTGTCAATGAGCTGAAATTCGGAGGTGGCAAAGTAGACGCAAATTGACAATTCATGCCATGGTGGCCATCTTGAAGGTCGTGAGCCACCACCTTGAACCGCACGAAAAATTAACTCGAATTTGGAAATTTTTGTGTCCGCCAGATGCACGTCCCATTTCGCCTGCCTCAATATTCCGGGAGACGGCATTATCTTCGAAGCAGAGTTCGATACATTAGGGGAGAGAGATGATGCTCACAAATTACATCGTCCTTTTTGTGGGCCACCCCCTCTCTCCGCCACTCCCCTCTGGGGTGGTGGTGGGGTGGAGCGGCCGGCTACCGATGGGCCCCACCCCACCCCACCCCGCCTGCCTCAGCCGCCGACCCTTCCCGGCAATCTTTATGGAGTTCTGAGCACCAAATTTCGACCAAGTTTGTCTTCCGCCCAAGCACGGGAAGAGGCTGGTTTAAATCACGCGATAGCCAATAAGTTTGGGCAATTTGCCTCGGAGCAGTTGTCGTCAAGGTCAATAACTAGCCAATCAAAAACTAGCCACGATTTGACCGGGTTCTGCAGCAGCTAGGTTTGTCTGTTAAAATCAGTTTGCATAAATAGGAGGAGTCTGCGACGCCCAATCAGCTGTTGACCTAGAGAAATTTGTCCCGGTTTCAGCACAAGACCGCAATCTGGCCAAGGGGTGAATACAGAAACCAACTTTCACACTCAACCTGGAACTTTAGCCCTCAGGTTCATTTCTCAAAGAACTACCGATAGATCCTTCCAATACCGACCAATAAGGCCCTAATCACGCTTAAACGGTCCAACCCACTAGGATTGCAGAATGCAACTCACATGTTTATTAGCAGGAGAGAGAATTCGTGAATACTTGCGAAATGCAACCAGCGTTGCTAGAGTTATGAGAATCACTTTCACTTTCAAAGTTTGGTCCACCTTCAGCTCGTCTGGAACTAGTTCTCTCACTGACGAAGTGTAGGATCGTTGGCCTCTACTCCAACTTCCACATTCTCCACCTCGGTAGATCCACTTACTTGTTTGGTTCAATCACAAACGACCGGTGGGAGTCACCCCAAGGTCGCCACCAACCTTCTGTCCAACACACGAATTGCCTCCATTTCCACCAGAAGAAACTCGGACAATGACTTGAGCAGAAGGCGAACAACCTGCAACAACCGCAGCGACCTACATGGACACACTCGCATCAATTCTGTCCGCGCGCGCACTCTCTCCCGCCCTCGCTCTCTTTGGCGGTACAATTGAGGCAGCGGCGGCGGTGGCAGCTCGAGCGTTAAAATGTATCGAAAACTCGCCCGGCCGGGGTGGCACACGACGTCTGGGAAACCGAGAGCACCTGGCCACTTCTGCTCAATCGTTGCCGCAAGAGAGGCAGCGTAGACGGTCGCGCGATGCTCTCCCCCCCCCCCACCCCCTTCAACTCTGCTTTAACGAACCCGCATCAATTTAACCGGTATGCAGCGAATCAAAGGCGGCATTACCGAGGTGAACGTGTGTAACCGAGTCCAGGCTTCATCGATATTCTCGGCTTGGAGCAGGAAATTACGAAAAAAGAAAGGAAATTTATGCACAAATAGTGAGAGGAAAAGAAGAATAACGTCAACACTTTTCGCCCGCCGGCTTTGAATGGGGTTTTAGTTCAAGCGAGCGGCTCGTTAAGTACGGCAGAGAGACAGTGGTGGTGCGTCGTCGCTGTCGCGTCTTCACCAGGTCCGCGATGCTCACATTCAACGGAGAAGACGCCTCCACCTCCGCGCAGACCTGCGACGCGCCCGGAGACGTCTCGTCCAGCTGGGTTTCTGGGATAACAAGGGGTTTGGCTTTGGCCACAGCAGACGGTCTCTTCGGTTTCGGCGTGGACGGAGAACCGACGCACGGAGCGCGTGTGGTTGGGGTCTTGGGAGTTGTCGGCTGAGATCTGGCGCGTCGGGATGGTGGAAGCGGCGACTTGATGTGGAGCTGCTGCGACAACCTACACCCGCCCGCTTTTGACAGCGGCGTCTTGGGCCTCGAACAGTGAGGCCTCTTGGCACGTGGCTGTGGAAGGGGCGTCCTGGGACTGGCCGGTTTAGACCGCGGACGCGTCGTCGCAACCGGAGACTGGGCCAGACTTGGGGACTTGGGGCGTTTGATAGGTGTTTTCGGAGTTAAGGAGGTCGTCGTCGTCTCAACTAGAGGGGCGGACCGCCTCGGACGAGAGAGTCCGGTCCGCGGCCGAGTTCGCGACGACGACGTGGAGGCGGCGGCGGCGGTGGCGGATGGAGGTGCGGAGATTGGCGTGGTGGTCTGGAGCTGGGCAGACGGCGAGAAGAGACCGGTTCCGCCTCTGAGCAGGGACGAAATCGAACGCCCACCCGACGTGGTGGCCGAACGACGCAAGGGGGTTGACTGGTGGCTTGCTGGCGGTGGTGGTGGTGGTGGCGGGGTTTCGACGCTGGTCTGCTGCTGGTGGACGCTGGGAGTCGCCAGGAGTGAGGGGGGTTTGCCGGAGAAGAACTGTTCAAAGTGCGACTCCATGCACGTCTGCATGAAAACGCGGAACTGTGGCGTCTAGAGTGAAGAATGCAAACAGTCATGCATCTATAACACTCTTGCTTGTGGTCCGCCACTTTCTCCAGAACCAGATTTGACCTTGAACTGACCAATAGGGTGGTATTTGGGTCCGGAATAACGAAAAATCACAAATATTTGTCGGTTTTGGTGGCAAAAAACCCAAGACAAAGCCAGTCAAGGCTGCGCAATTGTACCCCAAGAAATAACAATAATAATAGTAATCTGACATGAGTGGGACCGGTGGTGGTGGTGGTTTGGGTGTGGCTTGATTTACACCGCTTATTCGATACAATCAATAGCGTAGTTGGGACGGTCAAACCTTGTCCCACAAGTGGGACACGCAGCCAGCCGGTCGGAGTATTCCTACGGCCTCAAAAGTGTGAAACAGCAAGGACAGATGAACGCTGAAATTTTTTTTGCGCGTCTGGCTGCCCAATAGACGTCGAGCAACCTGAACTGCGAATAGCACAACCACAAAAATGGACCACTCAGAGCTCTGCAAGATCATCAATAAGTGGTTAATCCAAAGACACTAAGAACAGACCTCTTGCCAGGGGGTTTGGAAGCGTCTTGTCGTTGGATCACGTGGCATGCCCTCGAAGGTGACGTAGCTCGCGGCGGAGTACGTCAGAGAGACGATGTTCACCTCGGAACTACCCTCAGGCGGGAAGTCGCGGTCCAGCTGGAACCTTCCACACCCGCCGCGCAGCTGTACGTCGGTGAAGCGGACCCTGTTGCCCTCGGCCAACACGGAACTCAGACAGTAACGCTGGAAAGAGGGTGAAAAAACAGCGCAACAATTGGACGGTTTGTGAGTGTCAGCGAGGAACTGGAGAGAGAAAGCGCAACTACCTCGAGACCACCCCAGATTCGCAGAACTCCCAGCGTGGTGAAGTCTTCGGCACCGTCGCTGCCTCGTAAACTGGCCAGGTAGACGACACCGAGGTCTGATTTGGAGTCGGTGGTTGACGAGGACGTCGTCTTCGAACCGACAACGAGAGCCGTGAAGTCGACCGCCTTGGGACGATCTTGGAAGGAAATCAGGACAAGGTAAGCTGGTACAGGGAGGCCTCACGGCAAAAATCGATTAACGGGGGTGCGTACCAGACGGCCCGACAGCGAGCTCCTTGAGGCGACCAATTGAGAGGAAGACACGGGGCTGGTAGACCCTCTTGATGACCTCCTGAACCCGCATCGAGCCAGTTGGCCGGCCACGTTGGTAAAGTTTAATGACTTCCGTGGGTTTTAGCGGTCGAAGTGAGGTGCTTCGACCACAGGAAAGACACAAAAGCTGTCCACCGCCAGTGCCACGAGCCATGGCATATGCGAACGGATCGTTCGCGCGTGTGCACGACACCTTCGATACAAACAAGACTACTTTATCAAATAAGTAGTGTTTATTTTAGAAAGGCGACAAGTGTTGCAGATACCCACCTGTAGTCGAGTGAGTTGGACGACACAGCCCTCCTGCAAGGCGTCCTGCATCTGATCAGTTGGATTCCAAATCGTGAGCAGCATTTCTGTCAACACACAAGAAGAAGAACGACGTAGAAAAAGTGCACAAAGGTTTAAAATCGGGTGGAAGAGAGAGACCGAGAGAGACTACCTTGTTTCCTGTCAACGTCCCTCGAGTGAATCCCGGCCACGTGGAGACGCATCAACGGTGTGACGTCGCGCTTGGAGACGGCCTGCACCACCATGTCCTGCAGCGCAGTCTCCTTGTAGCGGAGCATGGCGTCGCGTTGGAGAGCGGAGAGACCGCTCTCAGCGAGATCGGGGTCGGGCGAGGTGGTGACGGCGTTCCACAGGGCCTCGCCGTCCACACCGAGCGAGGCAAGAAACGCCGTGGTAGGCTGGCTGCGGCGAAGGCGTTTGCCTGGTTAGGAAGAAGAAAAAGGAGCCACATTGACTGCCACGTGGATGGTGGTGGTGGTGGGTGGGGGGGGGCGGACACTTACCCTGAGGCGAGGTGAAATCACTCACGGCCCGATCGAAGGCCACTTGGCAGTTGTTGGCGTGGAGTCGTTCGGCTGCGCGCTCCGACCGCGGGTCGCGGAAGACGCGGGTTTGGCGGCTGCCGCCGTCAGGAGAACAGGTCTCCATGTACTGCAGTTGGAATCGCCGCTAAACAAGATTTGTTCAAGTTTTGCCTCAAAAAGTAATCCTACTGATTGCATATTAGTAGCGTGACTAATTTCTATGAGAAGGTGAGGACCGCCACATACACACACAGACGAAAACGCACCTGAATGAGGACACACACGCACGATATGAAACCGCCGTCAGTCGACAGGGAGGAGAGAGGAAGAGGAGGAAGGTGCGCCATTGGCGGGTGGCTGGCATAGCCCAGTCTGGCGTTGGGAGGAGCCGGTCGTGTGGAATTACCGTGGAGACGAAGGGCCAATCCACTTGACGATTCACCGAAGAGGTGGGCATCAGCGTCCGACGTGGTCGCAGCGGCGACGTCTCCGCCGAAGCCAGACGGTGCCTGAACCAGCTCGGCGCCGGCTGTCACCAACTTCGTTCCAACTCTGATTCTGCCGCTTTGAATCAGACCTGTGAGAAGGCGATCAGGAACCCAGTCCACGTGATACCAGCCGTCTGTTAAACGACCCTGTAAATGTGTGGGTCACAGTTGTAAAATCGACCACTTTCTCTACCGAAATTCACCCTACTGACTAAATAATAGTAGTGGGACTATTTGATAGTCAATTCTACGCGTCTTCTGTTCGCCGATTGGTCGAGAGCACGATGGTCATGGTCGACACGACTGTTTTGTCAGCATTCTAAACTGATCGCAGTCGAGTTCGCTTGAAATGCAGTGCAAAGACAATTCCACAACTCACTCGATATTGTTGACTCGGTAGGGCCTCCAAATGGCTGACGCATAGTACAATTCGCTTTGCCGGGGTGTCATCACGTTCAAGGATTTTGCGAATGGCGGGCCTTTAAAACAAGCAACCAACCAATGAAACGCATAAAAGAAGTCCAATCAGAATCACCCGCCAGGGGCTAACTCAAGGTCAGGTTTGGTAGCCGTGGAAAATCAGCTGTGATTAGTTGTGTGCATTATGGTATCAGCTCGATTGGTTAAATTGGTCCTACATCACGAAAGGACAGTTTTTACGTTGTGATGAAGGATTATACTGAAACTAATGCACATTTAGATTTAAAAATGTTTAAACTGAAACTGTCGCCAATCAGAATCCTCCTCCTTGAGGAGCACCAATCAAAGTCGCACCTTTGAAGGCCACTTACCGCTCTGCAGCCTCCAACTCCCGGTCATAGCGGTACTTTAATTCGAGCAGCAAAACATGCAAGAGAATAGCCCCGTCACTTCGGTGAACGGAGGCATTAGGCAGGGCGATACGGGGGAACACGTTTTGCAGGATGTCTTCGTAGTGCAGCAAAGTCACACTGCTCAGACGCCAGGCGAGTTGCGCGTAATGGTGGATTATCCACTGGCGCGAGGCCAGACCACGTGTCACCCCGGGGGAGCACACGAAGGCTCTACAATTTCAAACACAACAACATTAGGACAAACTGCGCCGTAGTATGCGCTACCGCCCCAGACATAAAATGCACATTTACCGAGCGATTTCAGCGCAACCTGCATAGCCCTGGGAGTCGGGAATGACATCGACATCATCACCGAGTAGGTAGCTGACACTCACGCTCTCCGAGTCCAACTTGAAGCGTAAACCGACCGCTGATTTGAGCGAAAGCACAGTGGCGTCACCCAGACTCAGAAAATCGCCGGCAAATTTTAAATCCGTGCGACTCGGCGGGTGGCCGCAGTAGGTGAGGCTGTCTGGTTTAGGACGAACTCCACTAGCGCGACGAAGACGCCATAAAAGTCCCGGCATCCTGGGCTGTCGATCGACCTTGCGCGGTTTGCCGTCGGGAAGGAGTCGGTGGGGTGTGGGCTGGGGGCTCGAAGACGTCTGGCACGAGGTGCTGGCGGTGGACTTGAAGCAGGCCTCAGCTTTGCGTTCCTGCTCTGCACGCATCGCAACACGTTCGCCTTCAAGTCCCTGTGACCGGGGGTAGGCTAGGTCGGCGCAATTCGCGATCTGGGAGGGAATCTCGAAAGAGTCGTCAAAGTTCAGCGTCGGCGAGGCCTCACTCAGGTCATACACGATCGGCGATCCGAACTCTGGCGAGTGCTCCACTCGGCACACCTGTGGCTCCAGTTTTGCGACTTTTAACGGCATCTCAGGCTCAGACTCGCACTCGGTAATTAGGCGTTTGGCGCGCTTCAACGCTTCATCAGACACCGGGTTGAGAGGTTTCCCTGCGCCCGAGGTGAACATGCTCGGTGGCCCGGTGGTGATTGGTGCTGGCGTCAGTTGATCATTCAAACCCGCACAAGCCTCACTGTTGCCAGATTCGGGTTCTTTAAAACACTCCTCAACCGGACGTCTGGCGCGTTCGACAGACTCGGTGGAACCTGGTGCTAATGGCTTGCCGTGGCCAGACACAAAACCAAGTCGGATTGCACTATTGCCTGATGTAGAACCACAGCGATCACCCGTAGAAGGCGTTACTAACAGTTTGTCAGGACAAGACTTCGAGCTATCAGGAGCTGAATCCTTCTTTTCAATAAAATCTAGGGTCAAGGCCGGTCTAGATGTAGATATGTCACTAAAATCATTGGTAGGTGCTCCAGGATTCGCTGACAAGCTTGAAGCCTCGATGGTGGAGTCGCATCCACCAGATTTGGGGCTATTCGTCAAGCGATTTGACGATTCTGCGTGAGTTTCGCTTTCATCCAGCTGTAAGTCTCTAGTTACCGCGTCAACGAGACGTTTCGCCCTTTGAATCGACTCAACAGAAACCAAATCTAGTGGCTTTCCTCCACCGGTGGTAAATCCACTTTTAAATTTGCACATTCTATTTACTACGTCTTGGCTATCGGTTGAGTTGATTTCACCTGTATACTCTTCAATCAGCTGTTTTATGGACCTCGTTGAATTGGATTGAGATTTAAGACACGTTGTATTCTGATGAAAAAGAACACTGTCCAACTTATGGGAATTTTCCTCATTTCCATTTGGTGTCTCATCAACATGAGGCTCTTTTGGCTGATCATCAATCTTGTGCATAGTCTCCGTAATCGCCTCGGAAGAAGCGGAGAACGGAGGTTTACCTTTCATCGGAAAAGCGCCTTCACCTACAGTTACCTGTGGCTGTAGTGTACTTTGTGAAAAGGGTTGCAGTATTTTAGAAGAGGCGTTAAAATCTAGAGTGTCACTCATGCAGTCCTCAAAGAGCTGTTTAACCCGAGATAACGCTTCGGTGGATGGCGTTTCCAAAGCCACACCAGAAGCAGTTTTAAACCCACAAAAGCCGCCTTGAGGTGGACCTGAATCCTTAGTAATTTGCGAGTTTGATATCATTTGTTGGGGTGCATTGCTCGAGGAATCGGCAACAGACGAAGCTCCTTGAGAATCATCAAGAATAGCTCGACTAACATCACTAGAATCCGAAACCATTGAATCCCTGCCTAAACAAATGATATTTTATAAAAACAATACCCTTGCTTGGACCTTCACAAGACGAGGCGATTTCCAACATCTGTGTAAGATTAACACAACCGAAATTGTCATTAAATTCCTGGGAACAGGACATTGGGGCATCCCCTGTTAAAGTGGTGACATTACAGGGCTTCTTTTTAATTTCATCTGGCTCAGGATAAATGAAGGCCATTGAGAAACGAAGACGCCGTGTCTTTACTTGTGCATTCGAAGAGCTCGGAAGAATCCGTGGCTGGTCAGAACATGACGTTGACGAACCAGTTCGTTCAGGAACGCCCGAATCTGGACAGTAATTGAGGTTGTCTTTGTCAAGTTCATTTGGTGAACAACCTATCCACAGAAGATGATAACACATGAATATCCACATTACGCTCTGAAAATATTGGTCTGGATAAGTGTTCTGAACACTTGGCAATCAATTCAGCTGGAGAGTTATCAAGATTCCCATCCCCATCGAAGTTAGGCGACACGTTGGGAGAATGTTGGCCTGTTGGCGAAGCGCCATTAAAAACATCCATAATGAGATTTACACAATCCCAGCCAATGACTACCCGAGGACGGGAAAAGCGAGCACTTTGTGTTGCCCGCCAGTATCATTATTTTGCAAAGATGATTTAGTTAACAAAAGTTGATTTGAAAGCACACACCCTACATTTTGCAAAAGTTAGCCTTATTAACAAAAAATTTCAACTAGTAACGGTGTCTTTCGCAGGCATTAAGATTGCAAAGCTCCTTCAATTAAAGGCATACCAGAGACTGATATAAGATGAATAATTGTAGATTAATTTTAAGGTCAGTGCCTTCCCAGATTATTCTATTCGGATAAAGATCTGCTGAAAGTTCTTAAATTTTTTGTCATATTACAGGAGGCTAGCTGAAAATGGAATATACCACATCCGCGTTGTGATAAGTTATAATTTCTCCCAGAATATGACAGTCTATTTTGATTTTTTTATTACTATCTGTCAAAACTAAATAACTGTACCATTAATCACTTTTGTATTAACTGACACGGAGGTAGCAAAAATTGCGGAACCTACCAATTAATTATTGAACAGAATATGACAATTAGGTTAATAATTAATTTTTTTAATTCTTAGTTTAAGTTTCATTCGCTTATTATTTTGTAAAATGCTAAGATAAAAGCACCGTTGAAATATGTGTGACCAATTTGATAAGTTTTGTCTTGACATGTAACAATGGTGAAGAATTCGGATTGATTGAAGCACTCTTGTCACGTTGTTTTGGTCAGATGCTGTCTTTGTTTGGCTGTAAAGCTGCGATTACTAGTGCGGGTTCTGAACACACGCAAGTAACGCAGTTTAAAATTCTCGCTTACTCTACACAGGCACTCGGTGAAGGCAATAAAGACTAAAGGTTCTGAAAATTGAACTGTTTATATATTACCTTGACGGCGCTGCCTGTAAATAAAGGCGCATAAATTCCTATTAACACATGAGTTTCCCTCAATGTGTTCAACGATTAATTAGGACAGCGAAAATACACGTTTAGCGATTGCAAATGGGTGATTTACCAGGACGTCGGATCATGCTTCGACAGAAATGATTAGACATATTTGACGCTAACCATCGTTGGCATTTTACTATCAATCCGAATGTCTAAAAAAGATTTTGGCTGAAATACTTTTATCATTCTAACTTACTGTGACCAACCCAATTATTGGCAAAAGGCCTAAGAGTGACAAATCAATTGCTGTGAGCAATTCTGGTGTGTTTTCTCATGCATTTCTTGCTCTCAAGATGATTGCTTGACTTTTGCCATTCAAGCATTTTTTTGTAATTCATACTCACGCCGAAGAAAATCTGAACTGTCAATGCCAATTTATTAAGGTACAAACCGCCCCCTACTTTACTTGCTTATTTTGTTGTTACTTTAATGGCCAGAGTTTACGGCAATTCATTATGCAAAAAGGTTCAGATTTTTGAAGCATTAGGAGAAAAGTGACAGAATTATTCCTCATCAATGCCACCACCAGACGTTGTACTGTAATTTCATTGGAGAAAGAGATCTAACTCGTCCAATCACATGCTTCTAGCTTACATTTATTATTATTATTATTATGCGCTGATCCGAAGAGCTCTTTTTTAACTTTTAAATGGCGAAATTGACTCGCAAGATGGTTTATTTTATTCCGTTCTGTCAAAACACGAGTAATTCACGCATAGAGAGATTGCTAATTTATCGTGTATAATTAAAGTCGTAATTTTGAGGTCAACTAGTGTGTCGTTTAACTCTTCTGGAAACAAGAGTACTATTAACTAAACCACTTTTGCTCCTGTGACATAGGATGACGAAAATATGACCTTTCATTGTCAGATTAAAACAAAACTTTTTTGGTAACTGTATGTTACAAAAACTATCAGTACAGTCAGAATTGTATTATTTTGTCATTTTTCAGAATCTAGTACGAACTCCTGCAATCAGCCAAAAGAGAAACTCTGATGTAAAAAACGGATTCGCTCAGTTAGGGAGCAAATTTCAAAATGGCGCCAGATTGACATGTCAACACGGTCTTAGTCACTTGTCCCTTTTTAGCTGGTCTCCTATTGTGATATAAGGGAGATGCATTCAGAGAATCTTGTCTGACTAAATTCGTCCCTTCCACCAGTCTGTAAGACCTTCTCCATTATAAATTCAAAATTTAACCAATGGGTTTTGACATGTTAAAGAATACTCTGATTGGCTACTGACTACACGCTTTGTCAAAGGCAGCTAGCAATGAATTATGTTCATTTGACTGTAGCAAGAAAACCTGAGATGGAAACGGTAATAACATCTATTCTGTTTTATCTGCAACATTAGGTTGAATATTTTTAAGCTTCTTACTACTTACAGTATGAGTAGTGAAGTACTGTTATAATAAAGTGCTTTACTTCTCACTTGATCTACAGCAACTCCGCAAAGATTGTTTGTGCGAATGGGTGTGCATTTTCTTGCAGGTTGACACGCGAAGTTGCACTTAGAAACCACGGTGATTCCGCTGCAATTAGCTCCATTCAGGAACACCGCATTTTGTCGCACTTAGAATGCCACCGTTGTCGCAACTAATGCGCATTTGCGGTGCAGAACACCAAGTCGAGCTAACTAATATGTGCTTGTATTAAGAATAACAACTAAGCGAGTTCTTCGCCAGCTGCAGTTTTTCACATTATTTTAATATTCTCCTGCGAAAGTCACTAAAATAGCACCAGGTACAATTGCGTTTTCTCTACAGAAATTCATTTAGACCAGTAGAATCACGGCTCTAAGCATTAGTTATGGATGCGCACCAGAATAATACGGGTGGTTATTTACGATGTGACCTTCGTCCAACGTGAACAGGATCGGAGCACTGCTCACTACGTGAGTGAAATTAAAATTGCCACCAATGGACCGAGCCAGTTCAGTAAAACAACGCCACAGGGGAGAGCAGACTCCATCAATTAAACCGGAGTTACTAAGGCGAGTCGAATATGCAGCTTTAATCAAGACATGTGACAACCTGATTACGGGATGGTGTGCATCCTACTTAATACCTCGCAGTATATTTATTGGGCGCAAACCATTGCGCCTGGAAACGAGACAATCTATCAGTCAAATCTTAATTGTCTCCGCTCCAAGTGTACCCTGGCGGTTGTGATTACTGTCGATCACATGACTGCCTTTTGTTCCGTTTGCAGTAACCCCCTTGGTGTCAACACGCATCCACCGCTGGTAGATTTCTCAGCTAACCCAATTAGATTTATTTCGTACTTTTGGTCCTAGTGCATGGAAACTGTCGTCATAGGAACGACCTGTCAAAGGCGCAAAACACTTGCAGACACTTGGTAGCAGACGCAGGGGGGTCAAATTTTCGATCAAACAAAACTTACACTCTGATATTTTGGATACTTTAACGAAGACACTCTACGTAATTGCAAAAACATAGAAGACACCTGCGCGATAAGAAACTGAGGCGCATAGCCAGTGTCCCAATATCCGCCAATCACCAGCAAAGACTATCCAATAGTTGATACCTAGCCTGCCAAAACTAGCCTTGTTGTTCACGGTGTGGTGTTTAAAAGCCTATCACTCCAGCCGTATTCGGCGGTGTTGAGGGACAACGAGTAGCGCCGCATCTTGTTAAGCATTTCAACCGACTGCTCCATAACCCGTTCAATTTGTCATGCCTGGGCAGGCAAAATGTGTTCATGCACGTTCAGCACTTGGGGGGGGGGACCAATCAAATTACAGTTATTATCCATACACGCACACTCGCGGAAGAATCATGGGCGTCATTCGTTGAAGGTGCCAATTGTGATATGTTAAAAAAAAAGAGTTACTGGGTTTAAAAATATGCTTTCAAGGCGATCATACGCTTAGCATTGAATGCGAGCTGGTTTCTGTTGGGGACGTCAGATCCACCCTGAACTTCATATTTTCCGATCAGGTGACGAATAGGTTCTTTTTTTGCTTATGCACACTACATTTTTGTATTCATATCGGGCGCCCGGCACTTGATTGGTGCGTCACCAATTGAATGGTCAATCCACACCATTTGCTATCAAGATAGCCTCAGGCACATATTACTGGACGAATCCACGTGTGGAAATCGAATTTAATTATTTAATCCGATCGTTGAGCGATTGTGAGTGACTAACGTGATATGGACCCAAAAACGGTGTGACGGTGAATGAGAGAATATTTGGGGTTAGTGTGAAATAACGGTGTGAGGCGATATTCTCAATTGTGCGTAAACTCAATGTCTGCGCCAAATGACGATGATTAGTTTTGAAATAGACTAAACTGATAACTCCTTATAAAATATACAGACATCGGAAATCCTTGTGGTAATGGAAAGATATGTTAGACATGTGACAGGTACGTGATGAGAATTCAACAACACGGAACTGTTTGAGTTGAAAGCGATCCCCTGAAATCCTTCTGTCGGGTTCCGCCACGTGTTGAACCACTATCACGCGAAGGGGGTAATGCAGTGTCGCCTGCAACTAACACATCCACCTCTCGTGTCAGTCTCACTTGAAGCTAGCGCCGTTTCAAGGTGGTTAACTACATCGCGTTTCAACCTTTGGCACATCACAACAATAGAGCACTGATCCACGTTAACCGCTTTATCCGTTTTGACTGCTCAACCATGGCAACCGATAGAGCTTCAACTGATACCAAGAAGCCAAGTAGGTAGCTGTGGTCAACGCGCCAAGTTCGCTAAGAACCCAAGCGCCCATATTACTTGTCTCCTCTAGCACAAGCTAATGACCGGTGTGTTCAACCCCTGCACGAGCTCTTCATTGTCATCTACTGAGCGTATCGCCAAAACAAGAATTCGTACACGTTAGCATCTGCGGGTGTGTACAGGACAACGCAAATCCCATACCACTATGACGTGAATTCCTACCTCAAGTAGCCCTCCAAATACTGTTGAATGCTAAAGCAGTGCATTGCGAAGAAGCGACGTCACGACCTCAGCTGAGACATTGTCCTGGAAAGCACACCGGAAGGTCTACTTAAAAATGATGTCTGGAAAGTTGATCGGAACACCGGGAAACGCCACGCCATTCGGCATGACTAGATATAGAGGGTGTGGTACCGAAGTATATACTGTGGGGACCCAGTGTGGACTCACGAAACCACGGATCCGTGGATCGTGCCGGCGCACCAATGTTGCACAACCGAGATGCGGCGATGACGACGCCCCCGACAAATTGCCGACTTAATTAGGCCAGGTACGTCCATTTACCTCTGGATCACCAGGAAGATTATGCTCATCGGACATGAAGAAAACCTAACTAAACAGCAGGGTTGAAGTTCTGATGCGAAATCGCGAACTTCAACGACATTTACTGAGGGCACATGTTGGGACACACACGGATGACGTCTTGAAATGAGACGAAGACCACTACCGTGCAACAGCACCCACATGTTAGATGTGTGCGCAGACAGAGGCGGACCCGTGAGCAATAAAGTGACTTCCACGCACATACACACGCGTCAACTGCGATGCAATCCACCAGTAGGTCAACCCAGTAAATCCGAACAGCAGCGCACTTTGGTACATTAAAGGAGGGGGCGGGGGCAACATTCGACCATGTTAAGTAGGCTAGACCACGGGTGTCCGAAAATCAGGCGCACATCCGGTTGGGTGTGTGTGTGTGTGTGTGGATTAAAGGAGTCAGTGTGGAGGCACAGAGCTGTACACTGCACATTAGAGGTTTGAGGTGGGGAGGAGGACGCTTAGCTATACATTCGACACGGGGGTCTGTCGGGGTGGGTCTAGGCCCTCGCCGCGGCAATCGCCGCCGGATTCTGCCCGCTGTTGACGTCCTTTTTCCGTCTGTTGCGTGACGCCTTCTTGCCCGTGGCCACGTGGCCGTTCACCATGGGTGCGGCCTTCTCGGGCTTCGCAGTGCCATCGTTGTGCAACGACACCGACTCCAACTTCTCGGTGACGGCGTTGACGTCGCCGGTGTTGGGCACTGGAGTGCCACCACCGCCGGTCGGCCTGGTGTCAGCGAGTTCGGCGATGACAGCTTTACGATGCTCATCCAAGTCAGCGTCGGAGAAGAACACGGCAGCAAGGGGATACAGGGCGGCACATTCGGCGCGGTGTTTGTCGATCAGTTCTGGTGTCACCGGTGCTAGTTTGAGGCTAGAATAGGTCCTGAGAAGCTTCAAGGCTTCCAACAGTATCTGGAATCAAAAAAGAGGGGGAATAAACGCGAGGGTAAAGTACTCACTGATGTCGAAATACATCGATGCACAGTACCTGCCAAGAAACTTCACCAAAGTCACGACAGGATGGTGAAGGTAGTTTCTTGAGATGCTCAAGCGACGACTTGGGGTCGATTACAGCTTTGGTCAGAGTACCTGGTGGAGAAAGCGGGGAGATAAGGTATTCAATGAAACCAGATGGTAGAGAGCACAATCCTTGCAAACGTCACATTTACCTCTAAACACGTGCAAGAAAGACTTGGAGTTGCGTTTGATGAAATCTTCGTTGTATTCGAGAGCACTGGGCAGATCGGCGTCGACGCCGAAGGCGGCTCGCGCCTCTTCCATGAGGATGTCCTGCACGAGGTTGCCAGTCTCGCGTTTTAACTGGGCCATCTGACTGAGGAATCGGCAGACGCACTCATTGAACCAGGGGTGATCCCGTGCCCCCGGCATCGCCAACCCCCGACGGATCGAACGAGTCATTAGCAGGTACTTGCCTGAAAATGGGGAACAATCAGACCACGTCGAGTGGTGCGAGAACAGGTGTCCAAATCGTGGACTTGATTATTTACGAGAATCGTCTCCACGGCGACGTGATGTCAACGGGGTGAGGATCACGGATGATACGGCAGTCGACTAGAGTGCCGACAGCCAGTGGGAGAAAAAAAACATAGTTTAACCGTTCTGACAACCCCAATTTCGCACGCGACGTGGTTGCTGCCTGAAGGAACCGCGATTGAGCGCGTTGGCGAACAAATTAACCCCGCGGGGTAACCCATGATTACCCGGTAATGACCGACATCGTCTCCCCGACGGCAAAATAAGAAAACGACAATTAAAGGGACGATTGACTTGCGAGTGGCGGTGGTGGTGGAATGAGGTATCTGGGGGCTAATTAGCATTGACAGAGAAGAGTTGGATGGATGTTTTGCGTACCTTTGCGTTCGTAGATCTCATAGGCGAGACAATGGGTCTCGATTCGACTAGAGGAGAGGTCGATTAGGGGTTGTAGGAAGCGTGCAGCCTCCGTCAGAGCATCCGCGGGCTGAAAAGTAGAAATAAGAAAGCCAAAATGTGCAGGGATGAAGTGCAAACGAAACGAAACAACCCATCAAGGGGGAGGACTCTTACTCGGGCCAATTTGCGCGGAACCAATTCCTCCACCTCGGGCGGTCGATTTTCCGGGTCCTCCACCTTCTCCCGATTACGATGCTGTTGATTTTGCTGTTGCTCCCTCTTCTTGTCCTCTTCTCGATTGGCCTCGGCACGGCGCTCGGCTCGTCGCTGCTTATTACGCAACTTCTTCAACTCCGACGACGAGAGATCGGCTGAAAGTAGAAGCGGAAAATTCCTAGTAGACATCGCAACACGCCCAACCCACGCTTGAGCCGATCAGTTTGGGCACAGCTTGCGGCTCACTGAACGGTTATGTCTTCATCACCTGTCAACATTTGGATAGCACCTTTCTTTGGTGCAAAACACTACGAGGTAGCAGCATTAGTTGTAAACAGGCGAAAAGTCAATCGCGTGACTAAAGAAATTGTGTGGGCCTAGAGTGCAGGGTTGTTCGCTTACCGTTTGGTTGATTATTTTCATCCGGCTCGTCACCCAGCGGATTCGCGTGCAGGTACAAGTAAATCTATAAGAGGCAAGTTGAAAGACCTCGTAGTGATGGAAGAATGTGTCCGGCACTCATCAATCTTAGATTGACTTCGAATAGAGGGTAATCTCTTGAAATATGAAATATGCCATCTGATAGTTCCATAAGACATTGTGGCACAGCGCACGTGCCTCAGAACTTTTGAAAACACGAAACCAATTATACTAAATCTTTGGCAGTGGATTGCTATTGTGATTAAATAAACGCAACTAAAGTCCACCGACCTTACTAATGTTAAATAAAGAGAAATGGCGTAAATATCTAGGGGCTAGAGAAAGCGGCGCATGTGAAATATGTGCATTCAAAGTGCAAACCAGCAATAACCACCAGGTGGTAAGAAAAATGTTTTGGTGGTTACTAACTTCGATCGCCAGAGAGGCCGCGTCAAAATACGCAGGATGATCACGAAGACGATCCTCCAGCCGAATGGTTTCAACATACGACCTCAAGGTACCCTTGCGCAGACAGTACGAGTGGAAGTCGAGCTGGTCTTCAAGAATGGTGGAGTAAGCCTATCGGTGAAGTGTGATAACAACATTATTAATAATGAGGGACACATGAGGACAAATATGTCAATGCTAACTCACCCTATCGATTTCGTGGCACAGTTTCAACGCCTCGCCGTACTTTTGCATAGCCCAGTAAGAACGCGCGTTTTCGATGAGGAACCACATGCATTGCATTTCGGTGAGATATTGGGTGGCCGTGGAGCTACCACGGGTGAACTTTGACGCCATCTGGTCGGCGTCTTCGATTCGGTGCGCCTGAATCATAAACTTTGTACATTGAGCATTAAGGAAGCGATCCGCCGTGTCAAGGGACTGCGCCTCATCCATCCAACGACAGGCAGTTATAACATCACCGGCGTCGCGATAGATCTCTGCCTTCAGCACGTACAAGTCCACAATTGTGGGATTTCGCTTGAGCTCCTCTGAGACCACATCTAAAGCTTTCTGATACAATCGGGTTTACACAAGGTTTAAATGTATACCTGAGTCTGCCTCATGTAGTTATAATGCTGAGCTAGAAGGTAGTTGAGCCAAAGTGACGTGGAAGGCGGCTCGAAAAGTTCATCATCGGAGTTTGTGGCCTCCAATTTCCCATAAGCTACTGGACCAAGCATTGCGTGATCGTCCAAGTTTTTACGGTACGTTAAGAACAGATTTTCAAGAATACTTCGCTTTTCCTCTGAGTTGTAGAAACGCTTTACTTGAACAAAGAGTGTGGGAACGCCTTTGCGAAGATTATTGCGCAGAAACACATCGACATGAAAGATAAACTCATCACCTGAAATACAACAAATGAGTACAATAAGAACATTACCGCTCAAGGTTTCCAAGAAAAGCAGCTTTGGTAGACGGGCTGAGGGAAATTGCTTCACACACTTATCAAGTAACTGACGCTTTACTGAGGGCTCCATTTCACACTTCGACCGAGCTTCGTAAATTTGGTAAAGCAGTTCATAATAAGGTTTGCAGTCCGGATTGCGCTCAAAAAGCAGCCACACGTCCTTCTCGGCATCGTCGAACCGCTCCAATTTGAGAAGAAGATCAGCTAAGCAAATTGTCGACGACTACATACTAGCCTACCATGAATTTCCAAATAAGAAACCTTGTCAACAATTTCCTTGGCATGAGATTCCATGAAATTAAGGGCCTCCTCATACCTCCCGCTTTCATTTAAGATAGTAACATAATAAATAAGAAGTTCACTGTGTTCATAATTGTATGGTTCAACCGATGTCTGCACTTTAAGAAACTCGTAAATAATCGTAGCCGCGGCGTCATAATTGCCGCGTAAGTGCTGGACCACAGCGTAACCGACCCACGAAGCTTTCTGATTCGGACGCTGAGTTAGCAGCTTGTTGCGTGTTTCTAAGCAGCCATCGATATCACGCGTATGAATCTGGAGAACAGAGAGGTCGCGAAGCACTTGAAGGTTATTTTTGTCCAGCTTAAGAGCTTGGATGTAGCATCGGATGGCCTCATCGTATTTTCGATCCGATTTCATAATGAGACCATAAATGTGCCAACCTAGTAAATAAAAAAGGAGACGTCCACATAACTTACAAACAAAGCTCTGGATATTTGATCTTAGACCACGCTTCACGAAATCACGAGCTTCCTCTTTCTTCCCCAAACAGTTAAGTAAAATCCCTTTCATTGAAATAGTTTCTTATCCACGTTAGCTTCATGAAAAATTAATATTTACCCCCATGTTCGGAGAATTTAGGATTTGACAATATTTGGTTAGCAAATTTAAGACCAGTTTTATATTGCTTTTGATCATAATATTTCTAAAAACAAAAATAAATATTTAGCCCCAAAATTATGTTTCAGAAGGTACCACAATCCTCTTAAAGAGGGACAGTTCCTTGGGTGGAAGAGGGGCAGCACCAGACAACTTTTCCATCTCGCAAGCGTATATTTAGGTAGGCGGATTGTCCATTGACTCATTCAAACAATCGGTAAAAGACAGCACAAATTTTGCTGCAATTTTTTTCAATAAAGAGATGATTCAGTAAGGCTAAACATTAGAAAACTATTTAACTTTGAGCAGTAAGAGAAAACAATTAGATTAGTTAAGCGCCTAAAATTCAGTCGATGGATATATGTTCCCAATTCATTTTGTCAATGTTTTTAAAATAATAAACGTATAGACTGATAAAAGCAAGACCAGGTTACATATTTATCACGATATGGAAAACATGGTAGGCAGCACTAACAAGATTTACGGTTTTGGTTTTCAGCCTGTCATGGAATGCTAAGCCAGGTATTTAGTACAATTAATTGACGTCAATACAGGAAGAAACGGCATTAAAACTAGACGTAGGCAGTTATTGTGTAGGCCTCCCAAATCCACGAAATGACTGGAGCATGTGATCGTAAAGCACCCATTGAAATACCAAGAAGTGGACCTCGGCATTTCAAAAAAAAGTGTTGTCATTTTACTTTAATGTCGAGCTAACAGCTGCGTTGTAACCTATCAGCGACATGTGGACACCGTAATTTCTTTTTTTTTAAGAAATCAGCATTAAGCCATTTTATGTGCATTCAACATTGCCCTTGTACTTATTTACACCCTACATGCAATTTCCATGTTCATTTATATGCACCAATTTCTTTATTTGTATTATTTTACAATCTTCACAACAGAATAATATTAAAAATATTAATGCATAAATTAACTAGGAGTGAATTTTTTTCTATAACATCAAACGTCCATTCTAATATCAGGCGTGAAAATTGACCTTCATAGAATTTTTTGAATTGGTTAGTTTTGTGTGGGATTGTTTTTATAAAAGACAGATTTTTATGTTATTATTACTTAATTTAACCATTTACTGTGTGCTAATTATGGATTAAAATGTGATAAATATGGCCTTCCCTTGTGGTCCCTAAATCTGTCCAAATGTATCCAAGCAAAAAGGATTATTAAGGTTTTCATAATAATGGAGCTATCCTTTAACAAAGAGAAGCTTTAGCCGTAAAATACCTAACGATTACACAAATAAATTTGTCGAAAAAAACTTGTCACCACAGCTTATTAATCGACGAGCTAATTGTGATGCAAATCCAACTGAATTATGCCACTTAGAGAAATCCGAAATATCACAAAATCGATAATTTTTAGTAGACCGACAAGTATATGGCGATTTGGAACCGGATTTTGTGGTCGAATGGCAATAGAGGTGGTCCTGCTACTGTACGCCAAAATTTGATCCCTATTAACCCTTTTTGATTTTAACCAATAGACAGTGAGGAGGGGTATCTATGACTCATCCCCATTATCAAAACACTTCTATCTCTGTGTTAGCACCTTTATGACTCATACTGTTTCCCCATTGGTCACGTCTGCCCTCTTCCCCTCTGCGAAATTTCGAAACTACTTTCAACCTCTATAAAGGTAAACAGAACGAGTGGCGTTTAGATAATGCTCACCTGGTTAGATGTAAGAAAACGACACATACCGCGACGAATTACGGAGATTATTGTGGTCTTCGCTAAGAAGTCAACGATGACGAGTCTGGAAATCCGATAACCTACTGATCATTGCCACCCAAATACTGTAAACGCCTTAATTAAGAGGCCCATTTCCACTCCCAGAACCTCTAATTTCTCGCCTAACAACCATTTACCAGTGAAAACAGGGCCACACCTAATCCAGCCACCCTATTGGTCACGAATCTTAGAATTTTGCCAGTGTGGTAACCCTGCGTAATCTATGAACACCAAGGTGGGGAAAACGCAGGCAAAAGGCAGGAAAAAGTAAACATAAATTTATCAAGTTATTCTTTATACACATACTTAATGGTTACCACATCAAGTAACAAAATAGGCGAATTCACAGATGGAAGGTGTGCTAGCAGGTGTCATAGCAGACATGGGGGGAGGATAAAGAAAAAGACACCTCATTCCGTGCATACGGGAACTGGAATGGGGGCAAAACGGAGGTGGAAATCGACGAGAGAAAAGGAAAACTGTTCCATTGGTTCAATGGGCCCGTGATTATTGCCTACGAGATGGCTGGATTAAAAGTAAAATGCTCACAAACACGCGTCTCCGTCTTCTTCCATGGCTTGCGTCGACGGGCCCTCCTGACGAATTTGATGGGGGAAAAAAGAGGAGAAACTATGAATTTAAGAGTGAAACGCAAGCATTCCCTTCCATTGTTAACACCGTTAGTACTCTCGGGTCAAGGTGTAAAGATTGGGGCTCTAAACGGGATCTGCCATCATGAGGCACAACAATCGCAGCGGCGTTAAAACGTCGTGGCAGACACGAGGCACTGCTGAAAGCACCACAAACATTACGCCTACCACACTTGAAAAAGCATAACGTTATTGCGTCACCTCGTTGAGGTAATGAAGCTGTTTCCTCTCGCATTAAAACGCATCCCACGTCACGTTCACAGCAAAACACGTGACTCAGATGAGGTTACAGTGCGCTAAAAGTGCACCTGGTCGGACGGGAAGCCAAAAAAGTGCATTCCACCAGTTTGGTCGACGTGTACGCCCGGATGACAACATTGTAGTACCCCGCCAATGTGGCTTAGTCGTACTTGAGTCAGTGTTAACAAGTGTCCCAGAAACCGCATTCATTTTGGCGGCCCTATCAGCAACAGGCTGTCAAAACACTAAAAACGACACTTTTGGCCAGACGAAATTTGACACTTCATTCACCACGAGACGGCCATGACGTCGCTTCTCTAAACACCATTTTGATAGGCACATTGAGGCAGAATTTAAAAAAATTCCGGCAGACGTTATGCTATGGCAACAGGTGACACCGCGGGTGAGGTGGTTTCAAACGAGCCTGACGGTTGATGTCTGGCACGATTAGGACGTCGATATTTGTTCATGGAAGGCTACCTTAGGACGACTTACTCCTCACTCGCACACGCATCCAAATGAAATTATCTGCGAGTTCTCGGTTGAACGACACAATCAATTTGTGGAGGAGCTAATCAAGCCCCAACTCAACCAAAAACGGATCCAGTTAAACTGCTTAGTAAACAGTTTGCGCTATTCTCGGCCGATTACTTGCTGTCCACTGCGCCGCAACAAACCTGAGCGCTGCCTGCAAAAAAAACGGATTTGTCCCTTGAGCAGAACCCCGGGAATGGTGGAGTGCGTACTTGGAAAACGAGTGCTTGATGGAACAAAACATGACCACTGCCACAATTCCTCGTATACCGACTCAATAAAGTTGGTAGCTTTTAAAATGCGGTAAACAATATGTCGGTGGCAACGAACAGGGTGAACTTTCTTTGTCGTTTAAATAACAGTTCCCGAAAAAAGCCGAGAAGAGCTGGCACCATTAAAAACACCGTATCACAAAACACTGGCATCGCAAAATGAGGAATTTGGAAAATAGAATAATTCTTTTCTCAACATAGCGAATGTGAGTGAATGGGAGTGGAAGTGACTTTTTGGGGGGAAAGAATCAGGATTTTTACCAACATGCAAAATACAAAAAAAATTGACTGGAGAAAATGAAGAATATAGTAACTGGCGAGACTTAATACACTTAATTTAGCGAGTTGGGAGGCAAAAAATTTGCTTACAAATTCATTAAAATAAAGCTTGTTAATTGGGTAGAGTTTGGTTTGTATAAAAATTCCGTAATTTCGTAAAAAGGGCGACAGAAAAATTAAAATAAGCTTCCGTTCAAGACTTACGACAGGACACGATGGCTCGGGGGGAGGAAAAGGCGTATCAGGAGTTCCCACCCGGAACACGATTGAACGGGATGCAATGTCTGGAATCGCAGTACAGTAAAGCGGTTCTATAAAATGGAAACGAAAAAATATCCTTCACACAAATACGCCAATATTAGCTGAAATAAGTTATAAGAAATTGCCTGATTATTGATAATACTACAATAAAAGTGGGAACTCACCACCAAATCGGTTTCCGTTGGGTAGGCAGAGACTAAAAGCACTAACAATGGGGATGTTTGCCGACAAGGCTCTCATGCAAACGGCCTCAGATGGAGGCTGTAAATTCAGGAGGACATGACAAAAATCCCCAGGAGACAGTTCAGCAATGAGCGTCCGAGATTCAGGGGGCAATGGAAGCCACACCATGCAGGAATTATCACAGGTGGTTTTCGGAGCAACGGTCGGATCAGTCTAGAGCATTATAACGAGGAACCAATTTTAAACATACTTCAACTCTTACGTAGGTACCTCCAGGCCATGCAGCCGTGCCACAATTCTGAATACACCATATAAGGCACGGTGTGTGTTTAACTCCATAATTAGAGGAAGGGAAAAATTTAGCATCGTATAAATTGTTTTGGGGAGGAGATGCAGCTTCGGCAACCGAAGACGTCGTAGGACACGCCGGAGTTGTTTCAAAGCTAAAGTCAAAGTAAGCGCCAATCGCCTTCTGCAGATTCCTATGAAATCAATTTTACTGTTTTATGATAGCTACCAGTTGGCTAGCTCAAGAAAGAAACGACTAATATTGGCAGGAACGCTGCTACCGACCACACAGCTAAAAGCTCTAATCAAGTCATCTTTGTCATCAGTTCCCAAACAACTAAATTGTTCTAAAAGCTTAGCATCGATTTCAAAGTTCGACACATCCATTAAAAGTTAGAGGAACGCAGTCAACAACACCCAAAATATTTTCATAATTTGCGGTGAAACCGAAGTCAGATAAACACTAAATGAAACACGTGGGTACATTGATTTTTGGTTAATTAAATTTTAGATGTGTAGTTAGTTCCATTATGCAAATAAAATTTAGCAATTCAAGGAGATTATTACATACGTGCCGTTTCCAATCTGCCTTGGCATATTTGACTAAAATTTTATGAGATTTGTGTCCGCATATCAAAATGACCATTTGCACTAAAAAGGGATTTACGATTTTTTAAATTTATTTACCCTTAACATTTTTGAACAGACTGTTAATTAGCTAAGTGCAAACCCAGTTTTATTGGTGAGGTAAAAACCTTTTTCGATTACATAACTCTGCTTTTTAGGTATCATTTACAAAGTTTATCCATTAGCAAACACCACTGTTCGTGTCTGGCTATATGTTTCGTATCACTGACATAACAGTTCCAGATTTTCGGGATATAAGTCGCTCAATAAAATTGCTTTTTGCTGTGTCCGGCTATGCGTGAAGGTCATCTTTATATGCTTGACAGTAATGTGACAAAGTGCAATGTTGAAAGTCCCAGATTTTCGCTTTTCCTAGAGGCCCACTTTAGATTTGATTTAAGCTGCATTCACCGTTTTAATAAGCACAAATGAGATCAAGAATTCTATGTTCAAATGAACATTCTACATAAATAATCACTTTGTTGACAAAGATAAACTCCTTTAAGTCGGTTCGCCGTGAATTGTGGCTTGTAAATCTTTTTGCAACTCAAATAATTACGCCACTTTAGGTGATCACCTATCAAGAGCAAGTCACTGTCAGCCCAACTTCTATTGATCCCACTTCTATCAAGACCCTCATGAGTTTTCTGACGCGGCACCCATTTAATTTCCGAAGACATTATAAACTCCCTGCACGATTTCGCTGATTTGCCCTGAACTTAGAAGCTGTCTTTGTGACGTAAAAAGAGATTTAGGTATTGTATCTCTCGGCTTATGTTTTGGTAACCGGCAAAATCATTAACTATTTATACTATTTTGAATTTTCCACTTAAAAATTTTGTCTAGTGTTTTTTTCCTGCTTGATTCATCAAGTATGTTCTATTAGACTAAGATGCGATTATTTACGTCATTTAGCTTTGTTAAACACCAGTCCCTTTTCATTTCTTCCATTTAGCATTTTTGTACATGTGTGATTGTGCATCTTGAAAAAAAACGAAGTTGTCGCAATTGCAACCTGGTAGTCCTTTCCTCTAATTTTTGCAAAGGAAAGGGCTGCATATCTGACGTTTTGGCGGCAAGGTTAATGGCTGTGAGTTAACAGGATTCATTATATATGACTTAATCAGCAGCATTACGGTATTCAGCTTTGATCCATAGAACGGAAAAAAAACTTTGATAAATCTAATCAGTGGTATGAAGACTTGTTCTAGATCAGACTCCAGGTACGTACACAAGATCCTGAGAAGCCTTTAAAGTACTGCAGAACCATCCTCTCGAAAATCCCAAAGTGACTGTTTAAACCATTATGCGCTTATCTAGAAAACACTCCTATGAGTTCATCCTCATACTCTTAATGGGAGAGTTTGATAACTTTCTTGACCTCTTTGAAGTAATCAGTCAAGAGTGGAAGATATGTAAATTCGAATTCCTGTCAAAGGACCAAATTGAAATTTTTTATCTTTTTTTAGCCTCCTTTATTCAATCAGCCATCAAATCAACTCACAATTCTGTTTTACACATGCACCGACAGCCGAAGCCGTACTAGAGACCAACCGGTAAACTTCACTTAAAAAAAGTCAAAAAAACCTTACTCCTCCAGAGTGCTGGCACTCGGGAGCCTGGCACCGTGCCAAGTTTAGCCCATACAAGTAGCATCTGTGTTTGCAATGAAAAACCATGGGCCACAAGGACGGTTATATTCGTCACTTTCACCCAATAAAGCAAAAAAGCGCCTCCGCCAACAGGTTAAATCAGAGGTGTTTAGCATAAAAATCACCTCATTCAATTCAGTGGGCCCATATCCGAGGCCGATGCACATCAGCGAATGAAGTATACACCTATTCTCTTCTATGGCCGTCTAGAACGTGTACAGGCAGACACGATTTTGGACATCATCATCATCATCATCTCCCGTAGTCGAACTTTAGTCAGACCTACCTCTCAGACGTTTATTTGTGCCTGTGGCGGGAAATTTGACTGCAATGTATCCTGCTACTGTGTCAATACTACACTACACCTCCTGGGTCTGGTTTAGTTCCAACAATTGGCTCTCCAGCCACGGTGCGCTATATCCAACAGGAGACAGCCTCTGAAATGACACTACAGCAGGCCATCCTACTATGGCCAATGTGGACCTTCACCAGAGACATCCAGTGGCTGTCCCGTCAACGGCCGCTTGAGGGATGGACCACGCGTCGTGGTGCCCAAATCTCCTCGTTCTTGGAACCTTTGCCGATTTAATCCGAGCACCCCGGCCACTTGACGTCCATCGGCCACACCTTTGTCTACTGGTTACAAATGCGTTGGTTTACGCCAACCGTGTTGTTCACGTGGACATGTCAGATTGTGCATTCTGACAAAACGAATTTGCGATACCTGACACAAGATAACGTCCCTCCCTCTTTTATCCGTCCTATTTCCTGTCTGCGTACTTTGTGCCATCTCTAGCTACACCACTAGCAATTCAACGACTCTTTAGCCAGGTCGGTAAAAGAGTGAATCTTCGCCCAAACAAGACGTTCGCGCACCGACTCTCGGCCGTGTTTTGCTGGATTCCAGCAAACCGTATAACACCCCCGAACATTCGGCAGTTGGTTTAGCATATTAGCGGAATCACTAAAAGATCCCCCTTCAACGGCAGTCCCAAGAAATGACCAAACTATATTAAACTCAATCAGAAGAAATTGATATTGATTTCAAGTCAGATTCGGGCTTGCGTAAGACGAGGGACACCAGCATATTAAGTATCATCACCAATGAAATGAAAGCCCGAGTATTATGTGGGGCGGGTCCTCTAACAATGTACCGAAGCGAACAATAAAACGAGCACTTTGAATGCAACGCGGCGTCAGCAGAAGGCGGGGATTTATACATGAGGGTAAGAAAGAATTCAGCGGTTTGAAAAGGTGTGCACGTGTGCGGGTGTGTGTGAGTGAGAGAGTGAGTGAATGAGTGGGAATACAGGCATATAAAAAAGAATGGACGTTGGTGTGCGGTGGGATTCTGGGTACATCTGGCTGCATTTACTCGGTCATGCATCTCAACCCATCGGTATGTTGCCGCTGATGCGAACTGATTCGCTCGACTTGGCCGCTCCTTCCAGCTCCTTGTCGATGTATATGCGAAGAAGGCGTTTCTGAATAACACAACACCCACTTGTCAGTTGACGCGGCAGTAAGGTAAAATCAGCAAAAATGGCAGGTGCATAGTCAATTTAAAGCCAATTCAATCCCCAAATAATCATCCTAATGAGTTTTTTTTAAAGTACATTCCCACCGGATACGTGTGCGTACCACAGCCATTAGCTCACAGGCACCGGTTCGCATATGTTTTAATCAACATGAAAAGATCGTTGTGTTATATCCCGTGCAGACACGGCTTATCAGAAGAGGCAAACAATAAAGCCAAAGCAGCCTAGTTGAAGTCCAGTCGTGGCTCCACCAGCTTGAAAATAATCTATTAGCAGGCAGACTGAAAGTTACCTTGCCGGCATTCAACTCGGTGAGGTAACCCCACACAGCATCGCCAAACTTGACAGCGATCTGGACAAGGCAGAAGATACTGGCTTTGCGCATGTGACTGTCTTCGTGGTTGCAGGCCTAAAAGAAAGCATAGACAGTTAGACGAGGGAGAAGAGGGAGTGTGTTGGGGGGGGGGAGGGAGGGAGAGGGCAATCTAATTACCGCAACGAGTCCGGGAATGAGGTCGGGAAGGACCTCCTGAACTAAGTCGGGCGAGGAGACCTTTATGACTTGGGTCTGCATCTTCACAGCGGGCAGGTTAAGAGAGGTGTGGCTGTCGTTGATGACCGTGGTGAGGAGACGGAGGCAGAGCTCCTGCGAGAGGTAGCGCGCCACCGTCTGCGCGCACTCCTCCGCCGAGCGAATGACCTACAATAGGGAGAAGGGGGGGGGGGGGGGCGGGCGCGGG
>UXSR01000221.1:0-55284 GCA_900604375.1 Mesocestoides corti
GGAGCCATGTGGTCCAATATGTCTGCGCCCTAATCCGACGCCACACCGCACCGCTTAGACTTTCGTCACGAGTAGGTGATCGTAAATCGTGTTTGGTTGAATTATTTTTATGAATTTACCTCTGTCATTAACAGCCTAATTTAGTGCTTTTGGTCTTAGGTTGTGAGTTTGAAGCTTTTTGTGGAGATAGTGTGTGTTTTAATACCTTGTATTTTTTGACAACGAACTTAATTTGCAAATCTGTCCTCTTTAATTTTCCCTCATTAATGCGACAGGACTTAGCTAAATTTGATGCGTGACTATTTTATAGTCTCTTCGTTGTCGGATTCGTGGATTCTTATTTAGGTTTGAAAATTTTTATGCAATTTTGCCTTTAATTGAGGGAATTTAAAACCTTTGCGGATGAATGTAACTGATAAACGTGTCAGACAAGTTGTTTTTATCGTGCGGAGCTCCCATAATGCCGCGGTTTATTTATTGATTGCGTGATATCTTCGCATATTTATTTTCTATAGTAGAACATTTGGGGATATTTTGCGGGTCAGAAGTTGTCTGCTATCGTCTCAGTATCATTATAGGGGCTCCACATAAAAGAATCTGAATCCTATTCCACTTGTTTAGAACTGTCACATATCGAGGGACTTGTCAGTTTCGAATTAAAAACAGGTGACCCTGATAAAATCGTTAGAGCTATGACATCGGACGGTGATCTTCTCAAGAAAGTAGAGGAGCGCTTCGTCACTTGTGATGATATTAATGCAATGTCCGCCCGTTTACTCAAAGCAGAGATGTCTAACAACAAGGTTAGTGCAAGTTTATTTTTCAGTTTTGCCACTTATAGGACACAGTATAGTTACGTCAGTTTTTTTAGGAAAAGGCGGCTCAGTTAAAAACAAAGTTAGAAAAACTTCGAGAAGCTCAGCGAAGAAATGTGAAAGTTCGTCTAACTACAACAGTGCGTGGTTCGCCTTTAGCAGCTTCTTCTTCTCATGGTATTGTCCATCTCACGGCGACTGATAGAATGGGTCGCGAAATTCCCCTTCATACCCACGGGTACGACGCAGTACCTCCAATTACAAAGTAATCATTGTGCCTTTTTTACTCTTACATGCTTTTTTATCACTTTTTAAATCTTTATTTTCTATATAGAACTAAGCATGGGAGAATGAAATCACACGATGAAAATGGGAATCGTATTCGGTACTTCGAAGATGCCAGTGAACACGCTAACATTAATGAATTAGTTCGTCAGGAACGATTGGAGTCAGGACATTCGTCTAACATGCAATTTATCTCCCTTGCTGGAAAGGTACGTACTATACCTAATTGTGAGGTAAATAATAACAGCCTCCACCTCCCTTTCTCCAATTTAGTGTAAGCATCGCGTAGACGACGAATATGACGACGTATTTGCGGTGAATGCAGGCAAGTCTCACAACCTTGCATGCAAGCGCAGAAAGTCGGATGCTATAGCAGGTTCGTTAACACCTGGATTTTGCTGCACTTCCGAAACTTACAAATCTTTTGGCTTTCGAGAATGTCAAATGGCTTAATCGAAATCAAGGAATGTAAATGTCAGATTTCCTCCTTTGACTTGAGTATCTTTTTGTCCCAGGACCCCACATAAACCTGTAATTTCGGCGCAACCGTATGAGGCTACCACACTAACACTAGCATATTTACTCAAGTAAAAGATTTTAACGTAACAAACTATTGTGCCTGAAAGTGACTACTACATTTCACTTAAATCAGCATGCATAATCCTTGGCCTCCCATATCCATGTTTCACACTTAGCTTCTTGTGTGAAGTTGTTTAGTGTGGATACGTGCCACTCCGAGGAACGACAAGTACAACGTGGTTGCTGTGTAGTTACCCGTATGTAACAGACTAGTATTCAGTACGTTTACGTGAGCAGGTCACGTGTTTTTATTTTTGTGCATTTAAATATTCTACCCGATTTGTCGATTTGCATTTCATAATTCTTCTGCAAGAGGTACTGGACCTTTTTCTTGTGATTGCAGACTATAAAAGGAGGGAATATGCAGAGTCTAAGTGTGCTTCTTGTATAAATCACACACCGCAGTACCTCGTAATGAGTGTCGGACAGCGCGTAAGCCCTCTATGACATATTCTTATATTTTCAACCTTAATGACGGTTTAATTTTGTAAATAATACTTTGCTTAGTTCAACCACTTGACAGATTTTCATGTAGTTACTTTTGAGCTCAGTGCCAAAACTGCGCGTTTGCTCATGATTCCAAACGTGGGGCCGATTGTGAGAACGATATAATGAAATCCATTAGCCCGAATTTATCTACGCTCCTCTAACTATCTCATGAGCTTTTAATTAATCTAAAATTCTGTAACAGTGCTAAACACTGCCTCATTCTTGTGGTCGTCTGCTAATATTATTCGGCTAGCTCTCATTTGAAGACCTAATCTATTTTGTGCCATATTCAGATGTTCTTATCGCTACCTGAGCACGCTAGTATGACCTGTGGCCATTGCTTGCTGTCACCGCTGGAACATATCGGTGCAATGACGCGGGTTGATGAGATCGCTGTGGAAGAGGCCCGCGCATTTAAAAATGACTTGTGTCAAATGGCCGCTTCGTGGTGGGGTCGTGGCTCATCCTACGTCTTTCTCGAAGTAGCAAGCCATCCGAATTCACACAAACATCATGTCCAAATTGAATGTATTCCCGTCGACCGAGACGCTATGGATGAGCTGCCATCTTATTTTAAGGTAACGTTTATAAATAGCCTGCTTCAGCTGTCTGAAAACATAGTCGTTGAATGAACTGTGCGTTTTGTTATGAAGTCATTGTTTTAAGGATCTCACTGAACCTCCACATATTAGTTTTTTATTGACTGTAAACTTTGCTGGTAAAACATGTACAAAACGCTTCACAAATACAATACACCCGAATCTCAAGCCAGAGGAGCAATTAAAAAACCAATGCCAATACACTCTATCAGGTAAAAACGCCACCAAAGCCACGACGCGGTGGACTAGGCGGTCCGGTGTTTTCTTACTTGTACGGTGGAGGCCCCCTTATGGTAAGACTCCATTTCAGTTGTGAAAGTTACCCAACATCCTTTATTAGCATGGCATATTTTACAATTCGCTTTTAGAAAGCTCTGCTCGATCTTGGGTCCGAATGGGACCAAAACACTAAGATCGTCAGTCTCAGGAAACCTGGAATTGGTGCGAGAGATGCCATTCCTCCCAACTTCAGCTACTTCGCCGTCGAATTCGGAAATGAAGGAGGCGGCTTCGCCAAAGTAATAGAGGACTGGCGTAGTTTCCCTCTCAGCTTCGGTCGGGTAAGAATCTTGCTACCTTTTATCTGACCTCTAATTTTGCTCACAAAATTAGACTGCGTAAAAGTTTGCATGTGGCGAACAACAGAACCAATAATTTGTAAATATGATGAAGAGTTTGTTAATTTTTTTTTTCACTAACGTGGTTTCTTTTAATCGGGTACATGTATGAATCGACTAAAAAAGAGCCACCATCAATGGAACTGGAGTCCAGTTGCCACTTTAATGACGCTTTACAAACTTCTTGATGGTAAACAACCGAGGTGTTGTAGGAGGTGATTGCCGGTGTTCTGGGAAAAACAACGGATAAATGGAGGAAACCGAAGGACGATTCTCTCAGTGACCTCAGGAAGAAGGCAGTCGAGTTCGAGGAGCACTGGGGAGCCCTTCGACACACGATCGATGCGCAAAAGGTGGCAGCCCCTCTCACCACAGAGAAGGAGCCGGAAGGCCCTGAACTGCCTCCATCAATGATGTTTTAAAGCACCCCCCCACATGCCTGTGTCAATCTTGGTTTGAGTGTAAAGCAATGACAATGTAGAGGAATAAACCTTCCCTTTCCAGTCTATTGTTACTCAGAAAAAAAGTGATATTCATCATTAACGACATTTGCAGGTGTACGCGACTTACTGCAGTTACTTTTTCCACTTGTCGCGCATTCGATTTCATACTTTTGAAGTCATTTAAAGTGCAAAAAATGATAATGACCGCTCTAAGTAGCGTTTGGATCAGATTATGGCTTCATGCATGAATATTTATATTCACATGCTTGTCAGGATCGACGTAGGGCAAAGAATATCATGTGTGAGTAGGTATCAGTGAGTTTCTTTTGGTGGAGACTCAAATGTGAAATCCTCGGCTTGCAACTTTTTCTTGATAGATTTTTCAAATGAAGACAAATAGTTGTTAAATTGCATGATGTCGCGGGACTCCATCATCCAAAATTCATTGAATTTGACAAACAGGCAGACTGAAATACAGAAAGTCACTACATTAAGTGTTGGTGCGATGACGTAATTCACAAGCGGTTAGCGCTTACCGTAAACCTCATGCAGGTCGGCCAAAACAGGAGCTCCTGGAATTGAGTTATAGAAATGAGTCTTAAGGCTTCCATCAAGGAGAAGGCGCCAGAGACTACCCGTGATGTTAATACCAACTACACCAAACGGGTACCTATAACGATACGTGAATTTGTCGATTTATTTAGCTTAGCTTGAAGCGTACTCAAAAAGGTGATTTGACTTACCAGTGTCCGGGATGCAAGGAAGATGAGAGGATGCTGACAGCCAACTTTTGATAAGAAGTAACAAAGTATCTACAAGAGGGAATCATTCTGTTAATAGCAAAACATTAAAGAGCGTGCAATAGGTTGGAATGCCCAAATTTAACACCCTAAACGTACCGTAGATTTTCCGCACCGAGCATGCCCATCCCGCGGAAATCTGTCGCTGGGCAATCACCCTGGAATCCAATATCGGACCATCTTTTGCTTTTAGTGGAAAAGGACTCGTCGACCATTAAAGAGTTCCATATCTAAGGTATGATTTCCCATTAAATGTCGTCAAACTTCTTCTAGTGTGCGGATGTGCTGATCATTGTCTAAGTCAAAATTCGAACTTTTCAACGCACTAGCTTCATTGAAAATGTTGCGATATCCACGAATTTGTGTTACTGATTCCTTCAGATTTTCAGGAAACCTGAAAGCATTATGTATCAAAGAAAACATGCGCTGGATTCCTGATCTTATTTAAACGGACGATAGCGTTGACATATTTCTCCAATGCAAGAGTGTAAAGCCCGTCGCGCATAAGAGTGTGGGACGACAGTTGTAGGAATTTTTCTACAATCATGAGTATCAGTGGCTGAACAGACCTAGTCGAATTGTTCTGGAATATCCACGAGGATTGTACAAAATAATCCTTTCAAGTTCGCAATGTCCGTATAAAAGATCCAAAAACATTACCCATAACGAAGAAAGAACTGAATTGGTAAAAACAAGCCAGGACGAAATAAGACCGTAGACGAAGCCGGATGCCTCAAAACAGAATCGCACCAATACACTCATTGACGGTCCAAAACGGTAAAAAGGTCGCCCAGATGTGACCTTGGGGAGTGAGTGTATTCGGTCTGTTCGGCAGTTTAGCTTTAGTTATTTCACGTCAATAGCGTTGGACAACAGGACACTCAAAATTTTTTAAATAATCGACCTGGTTGTGTTTTTTTATACATTGCAATTTTCGTAAGACATTAGATTAATTACTAGAACTGCTATTTAAATTCTCAGGGATTTGGGAGACTATAATTTTTTCCGCAAAATAACCTTTTTTTAGAATTTGAGTTGCAGTAGTATTCAACCTACTGTTACGATTGCTGTCTGTTTTAGGTACAAGCCCAGATTCTTTACCATGTCAACATCGAAATTTTGATCTGAGAAAAGAGTTCCTCGTTTTCATGTAAGCTATGAAGTAAAAAACGGGTTTTATTCATACACAGTTTGGTAGATTTAGTATAGGTCTCATTTGACGCTTTAAAGGTGCCTAGATAAATGCCCATAAGTGCTGGTCACATGAGTCACAGTGGCAAAAAAATTTATGTTCTCATTTGTAAATGTTTATCATGGATTGAGTAACCATTATGGCCATGTTACTATTTTGCTGATTGAAAGCATGGTCTCTTGCCCATCATATTGCTTTTAGCTATTTCAAGACAATATTTGTCCTAAAACTATACTTCAATTCACAACAAATAAATGCTTACATCTAACTATATAATTTTAATTTTATTAGTCATTTTTGTCACGTAAGTGTCTTGGATAAACAAATTTTGCCAGCAATCGTTTCTGATTCACTTCAATGGCAACTAGCTATTTATATTAATGGACATTCCTTACCAACTAATTAATGAATTTCTTTTAATACTTGAGGAAATGTAAGCATGCAAATACACAGCGTGTAGATACATAGAAGTAACAATATTACTATGATAAATAAAACGCGAAAAGCATTTGCAAGCTGCATGCAATTAAAATTTAAGAGAATTACTAATTTGTATCTGCCATTTAAAATTCGCGTTTGAGATTCTTAAATTCTATTTACCTGATAAATTGAGCAAATTCTCGTAACCACGAAATCTAATCTGAATAAAAATTAAACGTTTTTTTAAAATCTGTATGGAATAGTAAGTCTTTCTTTCAAAATGTAATTTTAAATATTAAATTATCATGGCTTCATGTTTGTTTTGTAAAACTGTAATAATTTATTTCTTTATCATTCGATTAATGGCAGCGTCAAGCGTAATCATAAGGCTGAATATTAGGCCGCACGAAGGTAAGTTTAGTTATTTAACCTTGAAAAACTGTAAAATATCTGCTAGATATGCAAATTTTTAATTTATTGGCCTTTTAGTGTGTCCGAAGATTAAATTTCACACGATCCACTGATACACGTCCTAAATCACTGGTTATTCTCCATCAGCTTCATGGATGCCTTGGCGGACACTTTAAAAACGTACGAAATTGCACTCCAGCGACGACAGATCAAATTTTCACAAGTCATTTAGATTCATGGTAGTTTTTTGCAACTCCGATTGGAGCCAGCGTACACGTTATACTTCGAAAAAGAAAGCTGAAATTAAATGCTGTGTTGAAAGTGCTTGAATCCTGAATTAAACTACTTTATGTTTAACTTTCATTTAATCTTACGAACGGTATTATGCAAATTTGATTGAAAAATTTTCTTAAGCGAGACGAATAATCATCTCCAGATGAAAACTTTAAAAATGAAAAGAATTAGGCTTCATCATAAAACATTATAATTGAGTTGCTTTTGAAAAAAACTTGCCTTTTCTTCTTGCAGGGTATTCGGAAAGTTTCTTCTTAAAACTAAAACTCGTGATGATTATTAAAGTCCTTGTGATTTAGTTAAGAGTCTAAAACTAAAGCTGGCTAATCGAGTGCAATTATGAAAAGAGAAGAACTAAGCAGTAATTGAAAATCGGTGCTAGGTTGAGGCAATCAAGCAATGGATATGAATGACAAAACATCTAACAAGGAAGCATTTAATTTATCGTACATAATAATGATTGTGCAGATGTACATGAAAACTTGATCGTCAGATCGAAACATTCTACCTGTCATCAAATCAAGTAGAAATGGCTGAGACGTCGGTTTATGTTTGTGTGCTCGTGTTTTCATAAAATTTAGCTTAATTATATTTGTAGACACCCTATCTCCTTTGTTATTACAATAGATAGCTAAAGAGGCAGACCCTTTGTGCTGGGTCCTTGAAGCACTCTGGTATTGGAAAATGATGTCTTTAGATTTTGGATTAGACCAAAAGACAGATGAATTTATGCGTGTTTAAGTTTGCACCTTGCCTTCAGTAAATGATCGGCGTACTTTTGCGGTTCTACGCCTTAATGCTGAGGTGTTGTGGTAAAAAATTTGAATGAATATTTTAAATTTTGTTTCTTGAAGAGCAACAACATTTATTATTATTGGTTAATTAAAGTTTAAGTAGAGTAAGAGTTTGTGCCTCCGTCAAATGAGTTATGTCAACATTAGATATTATATTAACACCCCTTTGTAATGAAAGTGCTCAATAATGCCGTTTTAATCAAAGGAAGTAGGCTGTCATTGATATCCGATTCTTTTACAAGATTGTGAGAGAATTATAAGCAGATTTAACACATATGATTCCAGAACCGTTGATTGATATTTTCTATAAATTATTATTATTATTTCACACCAATATTCATGGATTGAATGCGTGTCATGTAATCGGGTAATTCGCTCATTGCAGGATAGATGGTAATAAAACTCTCTCGCAAGTAAATGATGTCCACAATGCCTATACACATGGAATTAAGCCTTATGTCTTGACCGTTTTCTCAAACAAGAGGAGCATGGAATTCTCGTCTCTATTAGAATTTTGGCAACCTGATCTTTTTTTGCAACCCTACTACACGTATCGTCTAGTAGTTTGCCAAGCATAGCTTTTTAAAAGGATCTCCTTTTATATTCTCGACTCAAATTAATAAAGCCATTCAATGTCTCGGTAATATCTGCAATTTTGTATCGATTTGCTTACTACACCTCCATGAGGTCTTGTATTTATGGAATCGACTTTCAAAAGGAAAGTTGTATTAAAAGCATTAGTGTCCAACAATTGACATAACAGATTTTTGTTGAATACTAACAAAATCTGCGTGACATTCCCCCTAAAACAAAATGAGTTACATCACTTTGCGAATGTCAGCAATTCGTTAACGATTTAGAGAGTGAAGAACTCAATTTTCGAATTGTATTCAGATTGTTTAACAGCTAGATAGACTGCCAGGAGTATATGGCCAAAATCACACTGCTAGTGAGCCTTAATTATATCCCTCAATTTACAATAAGATAATTTGAGTCAATAGGAATTAGGATTCATATGATTGTTAGTCAAAAAGTGGTAGGTTTTGCAAGAACACTCTTTGCTATTAAAAATGCATTAAGGTGTTGCAATAACGGTTCAATTTTATCAAAAAGTAATCACTAATTAAAGTATTTGGGACATATTAGACAGAGTTGCAGAAGTTTGTCTGAAGGCAGATGCCATGAAAATGATTTGCTGAGGTCAATTTCCACACTCCCCAATTTTTTATTTTATCTTATTACTCACTCTGGGTTATTACGGAGACATAGATGTTAATGGCTTTGTTAATTCGTAAGATCTCTCTGTTCTCTAAAAGACAGCTATCGTTAGCCGCAATATTCGATTTTTCTAAGGGTCGATTATTTAAAGGGTCGATGTCTTCGTCTGTGTCAGAGAAAAGAATTTGAACAAAAATATTCAGTTTTTACGGGTAATTGCCATAATAATTAAACCATGGCTAGTGCGGTCACATTTGCACATCGTTTTTAATCGAATGGTTACCGCAAATCTATATTCGAATAGATTTAGCTAAAAAAGTGCACCAAGTAGTCACAGTGATCGTGACTATTTTAGCTTTTAGAGTACAGGAATGCTAAATCTAAGATATTTTCACCATTTTGTTAAGTTTTAAAATTCTATTGTGCCGTTAATTTGAGAACATCAGGGTGATGGTTAAATCGGGTAGTTTAAATATTGATTTAGAATTAGAAATAATTTTGAAATGTATATTATCCTAATGTCAGCTTTTTAATACAAAATGCATGCCCTCATTAATAACAGAGATGTAAACCTTCAAACGACCTCTTTTCTGTTTTAATTTTCTTCCTGTCCTTTGATAAAAGTTTTGGCGCGTTGTGTGGTTAATCATGGGCTAGCGCTGTGTTGTGTCAACCTCTGAGTTTGAATTGGATTTTTAAATCAATGGTTGCTGGGTCTTTTCTTTATAGTTGTTTATTTTTTTCTGTTTTTGCATATCAGTTAGGAAAAAAACCACTTATAACTCATGGTGCTACTGAGACTTCTGGATATGAAAACCAGCCTGTGTCATTGCAGTGTAGGGTCAATAGTGCTGTGCCGGCTGCCATTGATTGGTATTTAAATGGCTCAAAAGTTCCTGAAACGTCTGCATTCCGAACAGAGTCAGCAAAGCTACCTGATGGACTTTTAATTAGCGTTTTGGTTATTCGCATTTCGAGCAGCACTGTCGGTTTATATTACTGCAATGCGACTAATGAATTTGGCTGGTCAGTCTCTTCACCGGCAAACGTTTATGTTGCCTTCATGGGAGATGAATTCGCTGTAGAGCCTCAATCAAAAGCTGCTAGCGTAGGTGAAACTGTTGTCTTCGCGTGCCAGCCACCTAGTGGATCGCCCAAACCAACCATCACATGGTTTAAAGATGACAAAGAAGTCGAGCTCTCTGATCGCATTCACCTCATGGATGAAACAAACCTACGAATTGAACAGATCACGTGGGCTGATGCTGGGAGTTACTCCTGTGTTGCTAAATCACTTGCATTTGAGAAATGCAGCAGGAAAGCTTTCCTCCGTGTTCATCAGCGTCCGTTTTTCTTGGTTGCCCCAGAAAGTCAATCGGTTTCAATTAATGGTGCCGTCGAGTTTGTTTGCCGGGTTTCTGGTGACCCTTTTCCAACTCTTACTTGGCGCCGTGATCCACCCATTCTTACCGTCCCAACTTCTCGGTCTGTTCTCTTGCCTGACGGTTCTCTTAAACTCACTAATATTCAATTGGAAGATAGTGGTGACTACGTCTGTCAAGCCAGTAGTGATGGCGGCATTGTTGAGGCTGTCGCACATCTTACTGTTACCAGCCCTCCTGGGTTTGTAAAGACGCCGCCGGGGAATGCTGTTTTTCTTGAGGGCACTCGAGCGCAACTAATGTGTTTGGCTACTGGTTCACCGGTTCCAGAAATTCGCTGGATAAATCATAAGACGTCTGAATATTATCTACTTGGTGTAACTTCACCATCTGATAGAATACTAGTGGATGAAGCAGGATCGCTTATGATAAAGACCACTCGCTTATCCGACTCAGGGATGTATGAGTGTCGCGCCTCCTCTTTGGCTGGATTCACACGAACCGTTATCCATTTATTTGTTCAACCCAATCCTCATCTTTTTCCTGGACGAGTAGGAGTTGTTTCAAAATCCCCAGTACAAGTCAATAATTTCAGGTCGAAGGATGAATTGAAGCTTTTCTGTTCTTCGCCAAATCTGGCAGAGTTTTATGAGTACATGAAATATGGAGCATGGAACACAAGTGAAGTCGATAATTTTAGTGCGCATACTACGTTTAAGGTTTTTTGGTATAAAGAAAAACTGGAGATTGCTTTATCTGCATCTTGGAAAGATCGCTTTCGTCTGGAGCCGGACAACTCGCTCGTGATTGACCCTAGTTTTAAGAACGGTATTGGAAACTATTCCTGCATGATCCTTGGGCTGATAAACAAACGAATCGCCTTTTGGCACATCCAACTTGCTGTTGGTCCAATACCTGAACATAATGACAGGCTTTTGTCACCACCAGTTCCCCCCTCACCACCTTCAAATGTTGTTGTTCAAGATGTTGGCGATACCTGGGTTTTCTTGTCTTGGGATTACAATCATGGAAGTGAACTCGAATCCGGAGTGAAGTTCCACGTTTTCTACTTACTGCAATTTCATAATTCTAGCTACATTTCTAATCGCCGCGTTAAAACCTTCAGTTCAATTCATATTTCCCAAGATATCACATATCCCAATTATGAGGACTCGGTTGAACCTGAAGCCATCGATGATGATCAATATCCCCTGGATCTGTGGGAAAGTGCTGCTGAATCAACTCGAGAAAGAAGTTTTCGACTTAAAGGTCTGCTTCCTGACAGTGGGTATTGGATCGAGGTCAGATCATTTACTTCCCACATGTGGAGCCAAGGGGCCTTAGTTAATCGTGTTGTTTATACAACTCGGATGGCTCCCACGAGTCAGCTGTCGGAGTCACATCCCTTAGAACCTCGTAAGATAGGGGAGAACTATGACAAACTTTCTGCTCGCGTGAATTCACTTAGGTTCCTTGGTGTCAGTGTTCGCAGTTTGAGTTCTTCGGAGATGTTCATCAACTGGACGGTGCGTACAAACAGTGGCGCTATGCGGCTAATTGATGGATTTCAAATTATTGCTAAACCCGTTTTCATGTCTCGATGTTCCGCTCGCGCAATTTCCGTTGTTAGAGATCGGTTGAATCCGGCCTTGTTTGGAATGGGCGAGTACGCTCGGTTGGGCTATGAAAACATCGTTTACAATTCTCCTGAGTGGAATCACTGCAGTTTCAACAGTGAACAGTTAATTGAAAGGTTTAGGCAGGCTTCTGCGAATGCTGGCATGGTTTTGGAGCAGATAAAGGTCTCTGAGAAGTTTTTGATTGTTCCTCGAACTATCACAAGGGAGTCGCCAAGTACTGGAGCGGTGCTAGGTGGTCTACATCCATTTACCTGTTATGAGGTTAGCGTTAAGGCATTCAAGGACGATTACACTTATGGTCGCATTTGGAGCCGTGAGACCCCAGCTGAGCTTGCTCTCAGTTTAGACGCTGCACCCAGCAAGGCGCCTCAGATCATCTCTGCTAATTGGCTAAATGGAGCCACTTCTCATTATACAGTCCCAACTCCAACCGCCTTTGGAAATTTTTCCTATTATTCTAATGGTTATGCTGCCGCATCTAACGGAATTCGTGTAACTTGGTCGCCATTGGGATTGCACTTAGCCCATGGAACTTTGACTGGATACTCAATTCATCTGATCGCCAATGATTCTAGCTACACTCAGTCCCAAAAGGTAAATCTCACTTAAATTGTTATTGTTAACGCCCTGCATTTCGTAAATTTAGTGGATACCTGGTGCGCCTGCCATGATTTATATAAAATTGCGCTGACAATTTTATGTCCCGCAGCGTATTTTTAACTCTCAAGCTTGTCAGGATTCATGTCCCCTACCACTTATTTGTCTGTCATGGTTTAATTCCAAAATTAATGGGACTGTACAAACGGTGGTGTCCGGGACAGTTACTAGCTTACTCCACATGTAGAACTGCCAAATTCGGCAGCCAAGTATTGGTTCGAGCTTCTTTGTCTATAATTTTCATGGTTCATGTGGTGAAACACGTGCTTCATAGTAACAAGGTTTCCAACATTAATTCTGCATTTATCTTGTGTTCAGTGTCGTACATGGGTTTTTTGCCCTGTTCTTCAGGTTTCACCGGATGTGAACACTCATGACCTCATTGGCCTCAATCCAAATATCGAGTACACGATATTTTTGGCTGGAATAACTTGTCGTGGTGAAGGTGTTCGTGGTCCAGGCTATCGAATGCCTGTTTTTGGGAAGATAATTCATTCATCCTCTCCTTCCAAGTTTCAAACCAGTGCTTCGTTTTTCCCTTCTTGGGCCTACGGCGCTGTTTCTGGTGTGGCTATTGCCTGGCTTCTAGTCGGTTTTCTTCTCGTCTTTTGCTTACGTCGTCGAAAATCACAGCAAACCTCTCCCCACTACTGTTGTTTTGGCAAATTTACTTCTACAAATCTTAGCAAACAGGACCATGTCCCTTTCCAAATGTCCACAAGAAACAAAAACAACGCTTTCTTTGCCCCCAATGCCTCTCCAGAGACCAAAGTGGGACATTTAATTCCTCCGATAACCGAAACACAAGATTACCAAGCAGGTGACCATCAGGCTGTCAGCTTGCTTCACGTCAAGTCATCCAAAAGCGGGGGTACCGAGGTGCAACGACTCTTGAAAAGTGTCGAAGGAGCAGGTGAACCAATCGTACAAACAACCTCCTCCTCTTCAAGCACACCGATAAACGCGATGAGCAGTCAGGGTTGTCACAAGGGACGTTGTCTCCCTCTTACCTCCAGTGTACCCTTCCCAACCAATGCAGCTATGTTTCAGCCCACCACACCTGCAACGCACAACTTGATAAATGGGAATTCTAGTTTTTCGTCACAACCTCCGAACGGACAAGTAATTGGCTATGCTATCCAATGGAGTGACTCGCAGGCGCCAAGTAGTGAGGGGGCAGGGGGTGCCGGACCTCCTGAAGTACCGCCTTACGCCAGTAGCAATGTTCTTCCGCTAGAGCTGGACCAGTCGTCATGGAAACCTAGCAGTGAGGTACGTTTGCACAATAATTATGGCACATTTGTGCACTTGTAAGGATGTTTCCAAAGTCGGCTGCATACATTCATCATCTAACGCCCTGGGTGATAAAACTCACATGTATTTTTTGTATCCTCTTACCAGTTTTTCAATTTAAATATATTCATATGTCACGTTTAATCCTAGCGGAGCACTAGTAAATTCCCTATGGTTCTGTTACACGTATTAAACACTCAGGCATATTTTTATTAATGTGCCTTCCATAAGTAGCAATCCGTGGTAATTTTGTCGTTCCTTTTCGTGCAACCAATAATTAGTCGGGAAACTTGTCCAATGCTGCGGCTGCACGGCAAACCTCTGCGTTTCCTGGCTTAATCTTGTCTTAATGCAAATCTGTAATAAGAGGAAAAAATCACTAAATTTTTATGGGCCGGATTAAGATCATGGTGATAATCATGTCCCTTGATTGTCATCAAGCACCTTCAAAAGGGCGTTTTTAACCCAACTTCGAAATGATAAAGCGCTCGTAGCCTGTTTGAGGCATGATTAAGCCACACCTATAACCAAGTATGCAAAATTAGACTAGTTGGTTCTACTTGTGAAAGCTCGGAATACCAACGCCGTTTTAATCAGAGGGATTTAAGTGAAAATCCCCACTGCCCACTGAGCAGGGGCCTCTAATAATTTTGGCGTCCTCCGGCGAATCAACTCATCATCGAACCTCCGTACAATGCATGACAGTCAGTTTGTGATAGTAAAATGCCTGAAAACGGCCTGAAATAGTGGTTGAAGGCAAACTGTATGAGCTGTTCTTTCTGGCCAACTCAGGTTTCCATGCACTAAATCTTGTGATGCTGTCCATAAATCTCAATTTCCATTGTGGTACACAATGCCTTTCGTTTTGGCTTTATGTTGATAAGTAGTCTAATTTTCTATATATGAATAAATATTTCCAATGTAGATTGAAAAGTAAGTTTAAAGGGGGCTACGCTATTTGTCTACGTGGACTTTTTACTGGGCCTTCGCTTTTAAGGGGAGGTTTTTGTTGCTGTCTGCTAAGTCTTACTAATTTGCATTTCAACGGGTGGAGAATCTAATTGAGGTAAGCACCAAATCCCCACGAACTCCCTGCGTCTGTGATATTCACACCTTGATGGCCCTGCCTCGAAAAGGTGAATAGTTCTTATAAATGTCAGGGATAAAGCTGGAGTGCATCCGAAATTTGTTCTGCATAAATTTGTTATTTTATGGAGTATGGGCAAAGGCATTATTCTACTTTCAAATGCTCTATGTATTATCTTGTGTAGGTAACTCGAGTTGATGTAAATGTTGAAACACGGCGCCTGAAATTGGATGTCAATTTTTTAGCAATTGTGCTTGTGAACTAATCTTAAATTCGTATAATGATGAATGCTAACACGGAAGTTTTATTCAGCTCAAATATACAGCCACATACTGCCTTAACGTGAGCATATTTGTGTTGTCCTTTTTATAACTAACTTGAAAGCCACGTTAAGAGTAATTCTCGGGTATTTCACCACGAAGCTAGAGTTGCTTTCCGGTAGTAAAGGGCTTCTTAATAAACCATTTCTTAATTACCACTAGCGGGATTCGATGCCAAAATGAATTTGGACTAGAATTTCTAAGTGTACCTTTAAAGTCTTCTCAAAAATATTCGCCGCACCTGGCTATTTTGTAAGCTTATAAGTGTTCCAAATTGTGTGTTGCGCTAATGTACCTTAGCGAGGTCCGGAAACGTCAAACTGATCACTACCGCTTTCACTTGATCTTCTCAAGAGTGAGCACGACGTGGCTGGACATCTAGCAGCTGCCGGAGTTTTCCAAACGACCTGGTCCAACTATCCGCCTCGGTCGCAGCAGCAGCAGCAAACATCCCCACTTAGTGGAAATGCTGTGCCCCCCATACCACCTCCTCCCCCCTATCCTCCGCCTCCACTGCCGGTTTCTAACCCAGTCTCTGGTCAGTGCCTGCCAGTTCCGGTCCCATTGCACGCCGATGGACCTCAGGAACAGTTTCGACACCTCTCAGACGACGGAAGTTTACCTAGTGGTGGAAGTATGTGAATTAAGCTGTGATTTTAGGTTTAACATTAAGAGGTAACAGAACGCATTTTGTTAAATTTCTCAATACTTAATTCTAAAACAAAAACTACAGTAAAAAGTTAGTAACTGAAGATGCCTAAAATATAACAAACCAGAACACACTTTAGTGTGTATCCTAACCAAAGTTATACCTGTTTCATTTCATAATGTTTGTTCACATTAAATGCGTATTAGGCGCCTGAAATTGAATTGGTATGGGTAGTTAATCTCATTTAATTTGGCGATGTAGGCCATGAATGAACCAAACTGGTCGCATTATTACTTGTGGCAAGGCGTTGTGTTATGTTTGGTCACTTGCTCATGTTTTTTTTTAAACCAGTAGTATTTCCGCAATACTTTGGCGGTATTTTTGGGTTGCAGCACACTAATCTGCTTGATGCCCAAGCAGATCAATTCTAGACTGACCTATTAGAAAAAAAATGTCCTAATACCTCGGGCCATTGTGGTTTCAGCAATCAACACAGTTTTCAGGCTTACTTACACAGACTTCGCCTAATTTCAGATCTCAATGGTATAGGACAGGGGATTAATGATTTCCCAGATACGCTTAGGTAACAATGGTCTAATGTGCTGGTGACGTATTTTAATTTCTTTCATTTAACAAAGTGACTTACTTATTTGAATTGGTCACGTTTAAGCTGTCGAGGTACTGATTCGTGAACAAAATCGACATTGTATACGTATTTGCTTCAATATTACTCATAGTCGGACTTAACTTCCGTGTAGTTGAGTTGCTTGTTGACGAAAGTCGTTTTTCTTCTGGACTTCATAATCATTAATCAGGATCAAGTGACTGAATTAGACTAGTATGTTATTTTTTTGGCGTTAATCTCAAACAAAATGTCGGCTTTGACTTTAGCTCATCAAAGTCTCCTTAAACGTAGTTAATGGGCTTATCCAGTGTGTGGCTGGGTGAAATTTCCCACTTCAAACAGTGCTTGACCACACTATAGGCTGGAATTCAACGCAAACTCTGAGTTTGGTATTTTTCCCTTAAAAACAGCAATTTTTCAATTGTGGCCATAAACCCCTATATGTTTCAGGTCTTGAATTTCCTAGGTTTGACTCCGATACGATTTGATTTTGGTTTAGTGCATGACTGGTCGTCCTGAATTTATGTTTCGACTTCTGCCATTTTGATTCCTGGTGTAATAATTTAAAAAAAAACACGATTGACCTGATCCCCACAAATGGATGTTTCCTTCGGTTGATTCGCAGCCTTAATCAGATTAACATAATCGCTGGACAAATTTAGCTCACTGATTGGCAATAAAAGTGGTGAATTAAATAAATTCGATGTAAGATATGTGGGAAATTTGCTTCATTTTAGTTGTGCAGTCTTTGGCATTCAGTCCTCTCTACCGACGAAATAAAAACAGAGTACTTGGGTGGCCCTTTGAATGTTACTTTAACCGCCCTTAACAGGTGCCTTCAGCCTGAGAGGATAGCGACCGACTTCCTGAGAGGGTGAAAATGGACACGATAAAGGCCTGTTTTAAATAGGATCGTGACGGCGCTCTGTTATTTTACCGTTTCTAGAGTAAAAGCAAATGTATTGAGAAATATAAAAATGAGATCGAAGGACTGGTGCAGACTATGGAGGAGGAGGAGAAGGAGGATTAACACACGTCCAAGAGGATGTGGGGGTGGAACCCTCTATGCCTGAAATTGATTTGACGATGCTGGTATTGCTGTGCTCAATTTTGTCCTTACAACTGCGTAATTAAGATTTAGTCTGCTAAGCATAGCGTTTTACAATTTGGACCATTTTATCAATCACCAGTGGGGCCCAATTAAGCTTGGAAAGTGTTTATCAATATTAAAACAATCCGGAGTTTGTGGTCAGATTTTATGCGATGAAATACAAGCATCGGTGTCATTAAAAAAATTACTTTAGGTATCGAAGTTTCAGGATTATTGGCCTAGATTTCGGTCCTCAACAAATCTGCAACGTTGTGCTGCTTTCTGTACTTTTGCGACACCTATTTTCCCTTGAAAATGATGTTCTAACACTGACCACCAAAGTAAAATGCATATTTCCACTGCATTTGATCTTAATAGACCTGCCACGAAACCTGGCAATCATTCCTTCTGATGGTACATAACAAGCCCGGATGAAAACGCACCCTCAGCATTGCCGTGACCGAGGTAGTGAGCGAGGGTGTGCCACCGCCAGTGTAGACACCTCTGGCGTCCACACTTGACCCACTTCTAGACCACGTCGTAATATAAGACACCTGGGATTTTTTTATTTTTCCCGTTTCCGGTTCCACTTTGTTACGGACTTAGCAACAAGTAATCGTCGTGCGTCTAAAATTCACAATAATTGTCCGGACAGTCGAATCCAGAGCTCTGCCAACCTGGGCTGACGTTTCATGGAGAACCAAAAGCAATGCTTGTCAGTGGAAAAATTAGTCTACGTGCGTGGCTTTGTGATAGCCTCATCCTTCCAACAAAACTTGACGTTCGCCGTTCTATTTAAATGTAAAATTATAAATATTTTTCTCCCAAAACCAAACCGGATCTCAAAATTTAGCCAATTAGAAAAAATGTCTGTTAAATCGATGTACTTATTGGTTGAATTTGCTGCTTTTCTGTTAGGAACAGTCACGCTTGCTACGTATTTGAGATGGTAAAATGAGCAAATCAACAAAAATGCGTAAATTCGCAGTTATTGCCCCTCAGCGTTCAAGATTCAGAAATCCGTAAAGCAAGTGTGGATCAGGGGAAATAATTTTCGTGGAGAAATATTATTAAATATTTCTGACCAATAAGCGTGCCGCTGGTCAAGTTTCTCAATCGTATCGATTAAAACACGATTTATCGCTGCATCTTAATGAGGCCCGCTTTGACTAATTTTCTTCACCGCTTCCTGTTGGATCTTTTTATAGGGCCTAAGCAAATGGACTTCGTTCCTGTCCACTTGTTCCTTGGGGATCATTCTCCATAAATCGGTGCATTTCTACAGGCGCCTTCTGTACAACTTCCACAGATTCGTTTTAATCTCCTTCTCCTCCCCGGCCAAAAAAATATTCCTATCGAAAAGTAGAGCGCGACCCATTGGCAAACACTGTCAATCTTCACTTAAGTAAAGGCCACGTTTGCTACACGCTGGATGAGTTTTTTCATCCACATTGGACCTTGAAGACTGAATTCCCTACCAAAGTTAACCCGGTGGCTTGCGCCTTTATTTAAAAACCTGCCGCACCAAATGATATATAGTGTTGACAATTAATTGCGAGCTCCTCGCAGCCTATGAATTCAGCTGGCCTAGTTAAATGAAGAAATCAAAATTTATCCAATGTACTTTTGTTCTGGAAATGTGTGTAGAATATATATGTCAACAAACACTTTTAAGTATTAAAAAATTTTTGAGTGGCATTATTGGCGTGAGATACCACCATTCCTTTTTTAAGTTCTCCTAGATACTTTAATTTCTGGAAAAAACGTCCACCAACCCACTGAGGAATCTGACTGAAATGACAACTTCAAGTAGGCATAACAATTTCACAAGGGCACTTGATGCTTGCGCTTGGTGATATTCGTGTCAGTTTCTCCAAAACACCGACTTTGAGCTCTTGCACCTCCTGCTAGAAATAGTTGTCACCGACTACCGATATTTCTAACTGCCTAACGCCTGGGATGGTTGTCAGCAGTATCCTAAGCCCTTCATTGATTTCCGACTGGTTTTCACCTGGTCATGTTAGTTGGTGCCTTAGAAGCGGAACGTAGCCTCGTGTGCGGAAATTTTTATTGCCTTGACCTCCGTTCATTCACAGGCGTCATAGTTAGGCGCGTTGACTGCCGGACAACGTGATGTTGAAGGTACCAAAGTCAAAGCTCTCATCTGCGGAATTGAAGTCCATGGCAGGCGACAACATCCTGAAGTTACGAGATTGAGGGTTGAACCTCGTGGACTGTTCGCTTTTTTTAAATTAGACGATCGGACTTCTGCCAAGGTGGTAAAGAGAAAGAGCAAGTTCTCATGAAGACGGTCAAGACCGCATCACAAATGCTTGGAATTTGAACCAACACAACTGACTTTCCTCAGACATGCTCAAAAACTAAATTTGACAGCTAATTTCTTGTCCAAATCAAACCCATCTGGCATTCTGGATTAAGCTTACTGCTTTGTGATGAAAATTCTTCCACATGGACTGCAACAGCCAAAGGGTACCTGTGTATAGACACACGCTTTTTGACAGTGAACGTAGTGATTTATTTTTGCCTGGTATTTAAGGGATCAAAATACTTTTTTGCTAAATTGAATGTAAAAAAATTCCCCGAACACATATTTACTCTGCTGCTGTCCTCTTTCCCTAATGTATTTTTTCCTAATCATGTGTCGATGAATTAGGAATTCTTAAGTGCCATTTAAAAGCCAATTAAGTGGTATAGTGGGAAAACCTGGGGTGATCATGGCATACAGTGACAGCAAAGAACTAAAAAGGAGTAATATTTTATTCACAGTATCCACTAGTCGTGCACGAACTATAACAGACGGGTTTAATTAATTAGGGCCACCCAAAAGATTACAGCCAAATGAAAGTGGCTTGGTGATGAAGATGATGACACAGAAGTCAAGAGAACCGTGAATGTCAACATCCAGAAGGGCATAAACTGATTATAAACCAACGAGAAAGCGAATTAGTCATTCATTGTCCGCGAGTTACAGCACAGGGGCATTATCTACGAACCTGAGTGAATGGCTCTACGAGATAGATGACCAGATGCACGTCAAGCTCGGTGCCGCGATAAAAGTCGAAGGCAGTGGTGAGCGGCCCTTGGCCGTTGAGAGGACCGCTTTTGGAAGCGATAACAAGCGGACCAGGAGAAGACTTTTCCTGCTGTCCAGCGAACGGCGCCAAAATCGGTGAACAATGACCATCCGGCATGGCAACTCCTCGCTCGGACAACGCCTTCCGCACAGCTTGAATGCCTCCAATCTTGTAATGGTGGTACATTTAAAACCTACCATCGGTAATACTCATCTAAAAAGCTGGTCATCACATTTTTCAACATTTCGCGCGTTTACCATATTTGACAATGGTCCCATGCAACAAGAGGAAATAACTTTGTAGAAACCCGCTGACACCCATATTTAAAATCAGCGCAAGTCATTTGTCATGCTTTCCTCAGTCACCAAATAGTAGGGCGCTGATTAAAACTTTAAGCATTAAGTTCCACCAATTACATTATCGCATTTATTTTGTGCAGAACATAGCATCGAAAGTTAGAGCTTTCTAGAAACTGGAAAATATAATTAGTGCTTCTGGGTGAACTTGTACTTTGCTGTTGAGACTACATCTTCTGCAAACGCAGTCATTCCTTGATTAAAGTTCGATGAAGAGGCATCTACATCCAAGCGTTTAACAGGCCTAACGGTTCGGTTAATTAGTAAATGCGGCGAGCCGGCTTTGGTTGACATCGGTCATGGCCGGCGCCTCCACCCCCACGCAGTTGTGTGCTTCAATTCACACGTCTTCTATTCACAACTCCAAATGTGTCAGCTGCAAATGAACCAATGTCGTCCCAGGCAAAGAAAAACTGTTGTCTTGAATGTATGTTCTTCACTGAATGCCGTCAAGTGGGGCTAATTAAGCATACATGTTTGGAGATAACGGGCTACTTGTCGTTATCTTCTAACTTTCAACTAACGCTTTCTTAATATCCGGTGTAGATTCGTATGTATGAGTTATCTATGACTCAAGGTCCATCGCCTACCTTCACACCTTTGAATTTTGATTGAATGTGGTTTTAATTATGTCATTGGTTCTGGAATTTTCCACCGTTTACAGTTGCAGGTGCTTCGGTTTCTAAACTGCATCCATTAGCGTGTTCATTTACACACTTTTTACCATCTGGCACTTAGTTTGTCAAGCCACATTTATGGGCTGGCTAGCAATCAGGTCACAGCGCTAAATTCAGCAGAAAAATGCATTTGCTTGAATTTCTCAAGCCTTCACTCCATGTACGAAAATCATTTCGTTTAGTCGATTTTTATGCACAATCGGAAGCATCCTTATGTGCGGATTGAATTTCCAAGTTTGGCCTACCTGGAGGCGTGATTGGTATTAGCAATCATCGTGATCTATGACCTGTGGTCACGTGACTAAACGGACTGTCAGTGCCGTAAGCGAATACGGTGAGGAGTTAGAAGTTCGAGGGAATGACCATGGATGACGCCATACCAACTCTTCTCGTTTCATATCTACATTTTAATCAGACGATCAAACAGTACTGAGGTTGTTCACGATATTCATTAACTTTCGGAAATATTAATTGGTAGAACATTTATTCTGGCAACGGAGTGTCTAAAATTCTCTCCCCAAGCACGCATCCATGGTGGCGTATCAGCCAGCCAGTCGGTCTTCGTATCTTGCGAGAGACATGCGTCATCACCTCAAGGTTACGTCAACAACTTGCACACACCACTTGGTGGTAGTGCTGTCATTGTCTGAATCACAACCACATCCTTTTACTTAACTAATAAAGATTATATGGCAACTTTCAAGCTGAAGAATTGTCCATTTCTCAACATTCCCATGTTTTAAACAACTTTTGCAGCTTTGATCATCCCACCATGTTGCTAGCCGTTTTGTTAGTGGTTGGGAACTTCGCTACCTTGGTGTCGGGAACGACCACTTAAAACAAACTTTTAATGCGTTTGGTAACAGTAGTAGCATCTTTTTTAGTGAGTTAAGACCTTTCCGGGAAGTATGATGAGCCATTTCTACTATGGTACGAGGTATTGTAATCTCGGAGGACTAATCTTCGTTCACATCAGATCTTATTTTCTGGTTTTTACATCGATGTACATGATGTGCGTGTGGTCGAGGCTCAATTTTTGTAACAATTTGAGCTTGCCACTTCCGAACCCACTCATATAAATTGCGTGAGCGCTTTGCACGAGGGAGATTACCACACTTCGCATACTAAAATAAATTTATCACTTGGTCTGTCCTGCTATCAAAGTTTGCTCATCTGGGAATTCTACTGCCTCCGTCGTGGCCGCATGCATAGAAAGGTTAAAACAGCCCATGTGTAAATAGGCGCACTGTAAACCATTTATAGGGACTGACATAATGCCAAACCTATCATACATTTAGAATTACTAGTTTGCCAGCTGGTACTATTTAAGATTTCGGGTCGTGAGAATTATGCGGCTGCAATTCTGAAGGTTTGTGGTCTTTGCAATGTTGGGGGTCTATAACAACCATTGCCTTCACTTCTAATGCATTGGAAAAATCTTCAGAAAAGGCTCACCTTTTTATTTCAAGTTTTTATAGAATACCCAATTGAATTTAATTTCTCATGACAAGAAGTTTTTGGCTTTAGGAGATAATTCTGGTTTCTCACTTTTTTGCCTCCAGTATTTTGGGTAAATCAAGTACCTCATGTTGATCATGCTTCATTTATCAAAGTTGCTGCAGGTTGCAAGCTTCGGTACGGTTGGTTGAGATGCCTTTTAGTGCGCCATTTAAAACGTTTTGCATTGACCACCGAAATTGCTCCATTTTGCACCGCAAACTCACTCTGCCAATTGCCATTGTTACAGTCTAGTCTATAAAGGGGAACGCGTCAATTAGCATAATAGGATGCGCCTTAAAGATAACAACGCAATTCACCTTTGAAACCACAACACAGGTTGTGGCTGTGGATGAACTGACAAATAATGTTGGTTTTTCAGTGTGAAATGAAACTCGTTTCATTACGCAAAACCTGACTTAATTAGTTGTAGATTATCAGTTTCGGTCAATGATCTCCTGCTATCCTTATGGTAATTTCCTGCCTATTCAGCAAAACATCAACTGAGTACGATTTTGATTATTTTCATTTGGAAATGTTTTGCTATCAAAGGCGTTTTTCAGACCTTGATCGAATTGAACCAACATAATTTTGGGCTTTTTAAGGAGTCCAGGACGTTTTAAGCAGATTCACAGTTATTGAGTGTGTACCGCAGTTAACCGCTCTGCAATCTCTTGCATAGTTGCATGGCGATTCGAGTGATTTATGTCTTTGATTTGGTCATCATCAACGTCAATAGATTTCACCAGAAAGTTGGCTATCGTTGAGTTATGACACATACGTTTTGTTTAGCAATCAACCCTAAAAAACCATCACATACGTCATCATGAGTCACAGTGGACAAATTGGCTTTTAGAGGTAACAGAGAACAGTCTATCGAACGTGTTCGATTTGCCTTTCATAGTAAAATTGCTCACGGGACTGACATCTTCAAACTAAATTACGTGTGATTTGGTTTTGACTTAAGCTGAAAGTGACATCTAGCGAATGTCTAATGGAAAAATGGTAACACTGACAAGCCTGTCAACAAAAACAACAGGATATCTATTTGTGGAAGCTCAAGTCATATTGGTTTAGCCCCATGAACTCTAAAAACCAAGTTCAAAAGTGGGTTTAATTGTTAAAAATTATATTCAAAGCCCCTTAGAGCTTGATAAATCCTGTTACAATAATTTATCTGATGCATGGATGCCTATGGACGTAGTGTTGTTCTTTATAAGGTATTATTTTGCGTTAACAGCACAGAAAATTATAATAGGGCAGTTTCGAGAATTACCGCTAACATAGCAATGATTATTTCTAACGAAACCACAAATATATGCGTTCTACCATAGTACTACTCTTTTTAGTCCTTCACAATAAAAAGCACATTAACGCGAAAAAATTCTTTGCCTAAGTTCAACGAACCGGTGAGCTTTTGGTGCTATTTTGCTGATTTGTGAAGACCTGCTAAATTGGTGAATTCTTCTAAGTAGACACTTCCAACAAATGCGGCAAAAACAGGCCTCTAAAAACTGCCATCTTGACAGTTGATGAAATATACGGTGTGTCTATACGGGGAAATACAGAAGTTTACTGGGTGTTGTGCGATGATTTGTCACTGAAATTCATTAACGCTGTTCCGTTGGCACCAGACTATGATCAAAGTTATCATTTTCTTTCCTGGGTTGAGGGTCACGTAAACGCTATGTGCGGCCATTATTGTGTACCGCCCATTAAACGCAGTAACAAAACTGGGTTCTTTAATATTTGATACCAGGTGGCGGAAGTAACTTCGACCCAACATCAAGGAGCACATAACCGTGTAGCTGAAATTAATGGCTAACTACGCTGGTGAATGCTTTTAACTTCAAACTAATCAGAATTCAGTATTTCAAGCTTCTTCTGGCCTTTTTAAATGAAATCTTACTTATTATCAGCAGCACTTCTTATATGTCGTCATTCAAAAGGGAATAGCGTAATACTGTTTCTACTATATTTACAGAGAGGCCGTCAGCGCGGGTACATACATTACTTTTTCCCAGTTTTTCTGTTGCTAGTTTCCTTTATGCTTCCTCTTCTTGGTTTCCTTTTATATTGACCGCCTTTTCTCCATTCAAGTCAATGACATAATCACGAATTTTTCCGTTTTGGTCAAGTTGGAAGTTGTAGCAAGCAGCAAGGCTAATTTACACCCCCGTTGCGTGTTGCCAACTATGGAATCCGACATTAAAGAGGGTCGTAAAATAATGAGACGACGAGATCGACACAAACGTGCACTTGGTAACAATAGCCGTTCCTGTAGTTTGGCAATCTTTGTAACCACGGCGGCAAACGTAAGGTGCATTCGAGGGGCGCAAATTTAGCACATCTCTGTTGACTCACGCATGTTAACACGGCCGAGTTCGTGCAGCTGCTTGAGTTGACCGAGTAGCCGCCTCGCACACACACCCTCACGCATTCATTCTCGTGTTTTTGTAAGCCACGTTGGTGCGTGGTGGGTTCCCACGAGCATCTTGCCGTCCGCGTCTCCTCGTGTACGCATGCTGCTACGCGCTGACTTGTGTTTGAATGCGCCGCCACATGTGCTTTCGAGGAATCGCGTAAATGGCCCTGATTTGGGACTGCTCGTGCTGGACCGTGGGGGATTAGTTTTTATTTTGAGAGTGCTGTTTGGACAAATCGAATCCTGACCGCCTTTCTGCCGCAGCGCGTGTGTGTGCGTGTGTACGATTTTTGCAAGCTCTTTAAGCCATGAACTATTTTCACATTCAACCGAAGAAACAAAGTAGAAATATTTATGCAGATGTCGTTGATTCCCTTCTTCCGGTTCAGTCTGTAGAATATTGGCCGACGTTTCACTTTGGTAGCTTCAAAAAGACGTCGCCGTTTTGTACTCTTAGGTGTATCAATTGAATGTCACCTTGTGATGAACGGCAATGGCGGTTCTGATCATAGAGGTTAAGACCTCAACTCGTGCAACTCATAGACCGCTTTTAGAAATCTACGAAGGTTACGTGAATTGCAATTCTCTTGAGCGTTCCTATTTGCAATAAAATACCTGCCATTAGGTTTAACCTGAAGTTAAACCTAATATAAAGGCACGAAACAAAATAGCAGGCCAAAGCAAAATAATTAGGTTATCAGCCAAAAGGAGACGGGAGAAGTGGTTGAGAACCATGCCCCCAACACCACTTTGTGACTGAATGCAAAATAACTCATCAGCTGCTACGCTTTCAAATCGGCTCATTAAAGTTGTCGAAAGACGCGGAAAGAAAGCAGTGGTAGTGACAAATAAAAGGCTTATCGCTGCAGCCTAAAACCGCATTTATTATGCTGATCAAACTGAACTTTCATTTGGATTTAAACCTGAATAAGTAGGCACCGCTACAACTATTAATGTAAAAAAGTACAGCGGCATCGCCAGCACAGAAACAACACTTCTACATCGTAGTGGTGCCTGAAAACTTAAGAAAAGACGGGAGAGCTTAGGGCTGACTACATCCATGCTTTACTTCAACCGCGATACGCGGATAGGAAACATGCGTTAAAAATTCCATCAGGACATTGAATTACGGGCGGCTTCTTCTCTTATTTGGCTTGACTCACCCAAAAGCAAAAGTTGCGAACACACTGCTTAGGGTGAAGTGTGCTTGGTAGGTGTAAAAGTGTTTGGAAACTCTAAAGTGAACAAACTCCCTTGAATGCATTCCCAAAACAATACTGTGGGCTATGTACGGGTAAATCTATGCAAAACAAAAAACAATTTTACTTCGAAAATCCAATTATCATCATTCCCTGAAATTTGCGTTCCAGGTGCACGTATTTAGGCACAGAGACTGTAACAAAGTGGAAGGCAAAAATCGGAAAGTGAAGATGTAAAATACGTTTATTACCTGCAGTAATGTTTTCATTCAATGAGTTAATGCTGAATAGGTCCAAATGCTTTTGCTATATTTTGGTGGGGTTTATTTGGTAGCTTCTATTGCATAAACTTTGAAAATTAACATGCTGCGTCTGTCTAGGACAACGCTGGTTCATCTACCACAGACGCAGTAAACTGAAGCACGCAAGTGCGTGTGATTTCCTTATTTGAGAAAGATATTCGAATCAACTTCAACTGTTGTTTGAATTTTATTGGGTGAATTTCTGTTGTTACTAAATGTCTGTGAATGACCTGAATCACTGCCGTTCGTAAACTTTATACATACACGATTGGAAAATAATTACAATTGCTTTTGAAACGAACTTGTGTTCGACTCAGTGAACGTCAGAGCCCTATCAATGTCGATGTGATTTTAGGACAGCACATCTCGTATAATCGCCATACCAACTATTCACACTGATCTTTACTAACTAATTTGTACGAAGATGGCCAGGGTAGAAAGGTAATTTATGGATGTAAATTAAACCTAGGCATTTGCTTTGTGTGAGCGTGGGCGTGGTCATTATGACTCATTGGGCTCTAGCACCCACCTCGTTGACTAATCCGCTTTAGTCGCTCTGCTGCCTACTTACAGGCACCACCAAATATGCCAAAGCTGATTGGCTAAATGAATGTTGTTGTTGGTTTAATCTTTTGTGAAGTGGTTTCACCCGATCAAGCCAACGTTTGTTCGCGTTGATCACGGGCATTTGTCGTGGTCCCTTCACTAAGAAAAAAATCACTCGTTCATATATTCATTTCTTGCTGTACCATTATCATGGTACGTTTAACCATCTGTTACACACTGGTTTCTGGTGTATCCTGGATGTCAACCTTGATCATTTACCAACATGGACATAAAATGTATGATCCATTTCCACGCCAGGTGAATGATTCCAATAAATATATTATGAGCTACTTATATTCACGTGCATAACTCTGGTTTTACGAGCTGCGAAGCAGCACAAAGAATAACTGCTTCTCTGGCAATTAAAGTTGTTATCCAAGATGGTCTCGATTTGGTCTAGCAACAGACCAAATGCACAGTTTCAATAACGGCATGCCTTTTCAAACAGGCTATCTCTCTGGTTACTACGCTCCGGAGGGTTATCAAATTCATCCTCACCATCTCCCATGCCACCTACAACAGCAGTTCCAGCTCGCGACGGAGCCTCGACAAGTTGCCGGCAGCCAGTCAGCAGCCTCTGGTGGCTCCACCTCGGCCTCCTCTAAAATGTGCTCCCCCCATCTCCTGACGCATCACCAGACCCGCACTGTCTGCGTGCCGGTACAACAGATGGGAGCTAAGCATGGAGGTCCAGGAAGTAGCCTCGGTAGTAGCGGCAGTTGTGGGCAATCTATGATAGCGTCCCATCCACCCATGATCGGTGGCCTGCATGGATACATGACCGGGTAAGTTGAACCTTTGAATTCACGTATCTAAGAGTCTCCTTGTGGATGCACCTACAATGAACCAAAAGAAACGTGTTTTTTTGTTTGAAATGATTCTTTGCAAAAGGTTTCCTCTGTTACACCGTGAGGTTGTTTCATTATCAAACTCGAAGTTTTATAAGGACAGTTAATCGAGCGATGCTGCTATAGTGAAAAAAGTTTCCCTGTGGTCGTCTGGCAGAGATCAATAAACAAATTGAGCTAACTTGTCATTCAAAGTCAGGGATTGAGATGATGTCTTGTTCTGATTGGCAGGACCGTCAGACTTTTGACTTCCAAGTTACAAAGTCATTATCGAGTGATTAATGAAGGGTATGGCGAGCAAACTAGGTTCATCCCGAAGTGAACAGCTTTTTTACGTGAGAAATGTTGTCATAAAAATATGTCAAATCAAAAGAATTTGAAAAGACCATCTGTGGAACCTTTGGATAACAAAGCTGGTGGGCACAAACTTGCCTTTTCACCCAATTCGCCATTTATGTTTTAATTCTCAACGTTCAATGGTAGAATGGGATAAAGTTAAGATAGTCCATTGGATTGATGACTTCCTCAATGGCCATTTCAAGTTTGCCGTTGACAGTGGCCTGAATTTTGAATGTACCAGTTTGAATACTTCGAGTTTATCATATAATTTATTTTTTGAACAATGCTGGTCGATATAGGAAAGCAGTTAGACAGCAGCATGACCATCAGTTAGGAAATTATATAGACGTACCTATAAACGCATAATTTGGAGATTGCACGAATCGTGGCGAGCTGTGCTGATCAGTGGGCAGTCAAAATCACTGGGATGGAACGCAGAAATGAATTCTTGGCAGCTCTTCTGCCTGATTAGTCTATCAATGGAGCAAACAATTAAGCAAAGAAAGCACCTTGAAAGGTGACCTATCAGGTATGAAGATCCTGGTAAAAGTGCTAGTTTCTCACCGAACAAATCAGAATTCCGGTAATTCGGATGCGTGAATCGGCTTTACCTTTAGCAGAACGTGGCTTGATGACATTTTTGTCGACTTCCTAAACTCGTTGCGATGAAATATGCGAATACTTTTACTCACCTCAGAAAAATTCAGGTCCTTCCTATTTTCGTGCCAGTTTCGTCAAACAGTCTTGGCAACGAACTGATGGAATATTAACCTATGAAAGCCAGTGCTTAGTTTAACTGTAGTAGACATTAATCGTTGGCTTTAGAAAGAAGATGCGTATTCGTGGTTATCACCATCTGGGTGTTAGAAGTATTTGTGCTTGTAGATTTTGTATGCCCTCACTTTGTCCGGCTATGCAGAGTTGTCGAAAGATCATTATATTTACTGATAACGTGACAACGTAAATTTTAATCTAATGTAGCCGGTCTCGTCAACATGAAAAAGGCGAGCGGTACGCCCACATTGTCTCCCTCTTTGACAAAGTAAGCGGTAGTCAGTGTCACTGATAAGGCGGCAGGTGATCTAATTCTAAGACGATTTCAAATGCTTGTTATTGGGCTGGAATTATTAAAACGTGCCTTCGTCGATCTGTGATCAAGTTAGTTTTAGAATTTCTACTTAAAGCCTTCAACAGTAAGCTTGTTGATGTAATCGCATAGGCAATTTCACTGTCATTGAGCATGTTCAAACTTAATAAATTTATCACTGTCATAAGTGAAGCACTTGTTGAAAGTGTTCATCACACTAGTACCACAAAATACTTTTTTTTATTTTTGCTCTATCGCTTTTGAAGTACGCTTTGAATCCTTATTGAAACGTTTTATCCTAAGCTCCGGTGACTTGTAACATTTTCACTTAATTTTTGCTGCCCTGCCTTAGTACTTGCCTATAGTTGGAATACCATGCGTTCCACAGAGACACGGAGACGACTAACATAGTTGTGAAGCAGAACCTACATGCACAGTGGGTTGGATTGTTGAATATCCCTCTTTGGCATCTTCTAGCGTGATGCGCCAGCCTCACCACATGCCTGCTTTTGCTCTTGCTATACGATGTATAACTTTTAGAATAAGATAGGATTTTGAAAACCTTGATGATTGTTACTGTTTTTTGCCACCTCTTTGTAAATCTTCTTCTTTCTGCCTCCACTCTTATTTTCATATGTTTAATATGGGTATCTGTGATTTATTCCTGCGTACGTCCAGCAGTGCTTGTCTGAGCTTTTGGCGCAACTTCGAAATTGCCTAACTTTGCTTTCGCGCCTTTAAATACCTAGATGACTCGTTAAATTATTTTAGCAGAAGGGCACAGGAAATAAGGAGTGACTAACGGCTCAGCAAAACCAACATTGAGAGGCTCGAGTAATTACCTACGCTGAGCCGTTTTAGCCAGCTACTTGCGAAAAGCAGTGCAGTTTGGCTTAAACTTCACTTGCCACTGTACACTCTCCAAATTAGGTTTGAGAATTAAGTTAAATTAAGTTTTACCGATTAATTTTATACTCCTAATTCAGGGCATCGTTTAACATAAGTCTGCCCTAGTGGTTCTTTCTTATTATTTGTTATTATGTGTTTTAAACTGGTAGTAATCCCTGTTTATCCAATTCCGTAATTTGAGGGGTCTGATGGGTCGTGATTCGTAAGCCACTATTTAATATTTGCTAAAGTTTAGAACCATTTAAGGAAATGTTGATAAGACCTTAAATATTCACGAAAAACCCCCACCTACACTGAGAATTTGCCCACGACAGGATCGAATATATATGCTCTCCGGCCACTTACTAAATGTTATTTAAACTCGCTTAATATTATTCTCTATCACCAAAAAAAAAACAATAAATGAAGCGATGAAATATTGCAAAAGATACTCTTAAAAGCTATCGAAATTTTTCAGAAACACGTGTCCTGCAGGTTTGTGCCCCAGTTACTTATCTAGTATTTGTTGTGTCGGTAACCAGTACCACGTACATGTCCATTTCCACTACCTTTGTAAATATGGTCTAAGCTCTCACCTGTTTCGTGTTATTAAGGTGAGATCGTGTTCCACGCTGTCAATTTAAGGTAGTTACAAATGCTTTCCTTTAACACAAAATAATCATTTTAAAGGTGTGGATCAGCGTTTAATTATGTGAGCCACACGGTACTACTTAAAACGGTGGTAAGATCTGATGTTGTAACAATTCATGTTTCCTCTCGTCACCCACTAGGGCTAATCATGCAGTCAAAACTGCATGCGAATAATTTAGACCAATTTTGTGCATTCACCTGCCCCTCAAATTTCAGTAGATGTTGAGGTTGTGCAAAGGATCCCATTATCTGCAATTATGGTGGGACCTTGTTTGAGGTCATGCTAGGAAATCCGAAATGTTTGGTTCGTTGGGCTGTGAAACAGCATTCAAATCCTTTAATTTGCAACTTATTTATTGCAGAAATGTAAAACCATCCAAAAAATTACTGAAATTTTTAAATATCTTAGTATAACTACTTGCAACTGTGCTGTAACGCCAATTAATTAGCTTTTGCTCAATTTTGAAGGTTACTCTGTTATCTGAATATCATTCAAATCGAATTTGACCAACTCTCCTTTATTTATATCAAAAAAGAAGCTTTAACATGTGTAGTCCATACCAAACCCTCTATTTACTGGCGAAGTTACGCATTCTTAACGTAATCCTACTTGGAAATAAATAGGTTGTTGATGTCCAAGGAAAACATATAAACTAGCTGACGCAGCTACAAAAGATTTAAATTAAATCACAGCAAAATATTGGAATACACGCCAATTCGCTAAATGCCGCCGATTATGAAAGTAAAGTAACTCCTCAATTTTGTGAATGGTGGTCCTACCCGCCAGCGACTTAGTGACTGCAAGTTCAGAGAAAAGCCAAAAAGAGATTCTCTGATTATGAATAACTTTAGCCATAGAACGTCGACGCCTTGAATGAATGAATGCACTAACTCCCAAAAACCATCCTGTTTAACGTAACGACGAATCTAATACTGTCTATTATAGTACAAATCAGAATTTTTGCATAAAAGGAATCTCCATTTAGGCTAAAATGGTCCACGATTTAATTGTGTATTGTGGGGCTATTTGGATGTCAAAATTGTTAAGTGGTTTTGTTTTTCAACTGGACAGTATAAGACCATTATTAGGTACTCTTACCAGTAGCTGAAATTGTCGTTGGTTTAAACGAAAAACAACTTGCAATGGCAAAGCGATTGTTCTCATAGTTTCAATAGGAATTTCATATTTGGAAAATCAAGATTAAATAATGGCACGAAAATTCTTTCGTTTTCACTGTTTATTTTAAATAGTGAAGCGAAATGTAACTGCTTTTGATGGATTTTTAATAGGCCTTTTGCAGTCGTCTTGTGTGGTATTTCGGTTAAATATTTTTATCGCCTTATTGTCAAATCATGCTTTCCCATATTTGATTGTTTAAGTTTTACGTTCACGAATTCCTTTAGGGTTTATAGGCACATAAAATGTCGTGTCACATATGAGGAATTTTACATGTCGTTCCAGGCTAATTTTATTCAATCTATAAGAGGCACATATTGCATATTAGAGAAATTTAAATTGCCCCAAACTTTTAAGAGATCCATGACGTGGTACTGTCATACACTGGTGCCCAAATGCTGTAAGTAGGGTAATTTGCTGTTAACGCAAAGCCATCTTAGTCACTTCCGAATGGCCAGTTGATTTTCTGGAGCGAATTTGGTCGATTTGTGTATTATCATTTGAATTGGCATGCGTTGTATTGCATAGTAGGCTGACTTTCTCTTCAAGTCGTATCCCAATATTATATCCTCTAAAAAAACCTTGAAAACATATGCTTCCTGGGTTCATTTGACATCAATGCACACAGGTATTTTGACCCGATGAAAAAGAGCCTATGTTCAGCATGGAAAATAAAGGAAAGGAGCTGTTCAGTTTGTATTATGTACATCAAGCAAGGGAATCAACATCAGTAAACACCTAACAATTCTTAGTCCTACTTGTTTTCCAACACAATTTTTTACCTTTTAGTGAAACCGTTTCCAGTAACGAATCTGCTAATTCTGCGTCTTCAAACTACCCCCCATCAGTTCACCATCAAATAAAACTTGGCCACTCTGCGGTCAAGTCGATGTCTAACAGTTCCGGATCCCACTGCAGTAGCCGGGCATTCCCAGGTCTAAATCCCGCCTCAATGTATCATTCCCCTGAACCCCTTCATATCGCGCCCCAACCATGCCTTGCAAACAGCCACTTTGAGCAGCGCTCGAGCATTGGTGACAACATGACTTACTCAGAGGTGAATTCACTCACAGATGTGAGGGACGCCGATAATGAAGAGGAAACAGACTTCGACGACAGCCGTAGCTGCTCCGTGTATGGTCAAGCATCCTCCATTGGTAAACTGAGTTTTTCCCACTCCTCGGCCCATAGTCATCAGCGAGTTGCCAAAGCCTCCGTTCATTCGCCGTCCCCTGAATCGCCAAAGCCCATTGCATAAGCAACTCTCCTTCTTCGTCTTTAGGCGTGTGTGCAACTCAAAAGGCATCTATTGTTTTCTGAACTTTTATCTCCCAATTTTCCTGTGCATTTTGTGTCCTTCGCTTTACCTACTTTTATTTTCTGATCTCTGTCGGTCATTAAGTTCTTGTACATTTTAATAAAAGATGATGTTTCGATTGAAAATCGTAGTCCTTGGCGTCTACATAAGTGGCTAAAATCACGTTTCCTTGTAAAGTTTCCGCAGACATTTTTGTTTGCAAGTTTACATGGTGGCACCTAATTCAGATTATCTAATTATTTATAACCTTTATGTAATTTGAATGAACTGATTGATCCACTGAAATTAATTCCATCTTCTGTAAATGGTTTGTCGTAAAAGCAGTGCCATTTAAATTACCGAATTTAAATGTTTGAAAGGGGCCATAACTGCGCAGTTTCATGATGAAATTTTCAAAAAAATGGTGGCTTTTCTAATATGATGAATCTTTAATAATGCTTTAAATCTGCTCAAATAGAATCCGAACCGCAATGAAATTGAGGCAACTTTTGGATAAATCGATAGTGTTGAAAGATTACGGGGAGGATTCTCGTGTGTTATTTTCTTTTCGCTGTCATGTAAAATTTGGTAAACGTAGAGCTATGTACAATTGTGAATGCCTCAAATGAAGGTGCTCAGTGCTCTTTTTCCAACCAAGTATACTTTGAGTAATTTTCGATAAAATTTATAAAAGTTTTCAGACTACTAACCACATTACTACTGTTATTTATGGTTTTTGATTATACAGACCGATTTTAGAAGCAACTACAATGATCGCTTTTTGACACTATGTCATTTGTTCGCTGTAAAACTGATTTAACTCCCTAATGGAGATAACACATCCAAAGTAATAATGAAAATTACATTAAACTTCTTCTGCCGCTATACGCATTAGGTTCAAAATTTAAAAAAAATATGTTAGTATCAAATTACCTTGTTCTATAAAAGCATTCTGCTCTTGAAAGGTTTTAAATTTCTCAGAACTGCTACCACTGGAGTCTGGAATAAAATAGTTTGTTTTTTTCGATACTATGCCCAGAAGATGAAACTCATGTACGTTTTTTTGCCTCCAACTAATATTCCACATTTAAATGGCTTGTGTCTTGACACAATGCTCTGAGGTACAGTGAGAATGCATGTAGAGCCCCAGAACTAAGTGTGCAGAAGATGATATTAGTCATTGGATCTTATCGACATTCAACCATTTTATAATGCATCTGACAATCAAGTGTACATTAGAGAATCTTGGTTGCGGTTACACGTCTCAAAGCAAATAGGTCAAATTAAACCGTTAACTTTTCGCCGAATAATTAATGAAAATAATGCGACCAGCTATTAAAAGTTGCATCAGTCTGGTGTATTTTGCAACGCCATTAAACTAGGCATTTTAGTGTTTTTGGCCATAAAACATTGGACACAAAGGGCATCTGGATGTAGCGCATATTTGACTGAAATTGATCGAACAAAAGCACATTTTGCATTCGTATGATACCTAAAATAGTTAAGCTGTCGTAATTTTATAAAATTAAAAGATTTTTTCGGTTTTCTTCCTCAACAAAGGGGCAGTGGCATTACTATTGCTACCCACTGATTGGAAGACTTTGAGAAGTCTTTAATAAAAATACAGGAAAAAAGGGATGCAAATGATGTCACATTGGTAAAGTTAGCACGATATTGTTTAATAGCCTCTTTCTGGGGCTTACCGGAAGCCCAGGATCGTATCGACTATCAATCACCCCAGTTGTTGTTTTACTAGTCAAGCGCTTTGCATATTCGGCTATTTAGAGCTTGTCAGTCACTCATCAAGCAGTAGTGGGTTCTCGATTCGTCAATTATGTAAGCAGTAAGGAAAGATTTGAACATTTGGCAAACCAGGATTACAGCTCTAGTCAGTGCGCCTAAACTACACCATTTCTCATTGAGACTTCAGAATGCATCTCGCAAACCTCGCTATTGCATTGGTTCTCATATTTAGGTGATTAAAATCCAGAATAGTGATATTAGACTGGTGGTAATCTTGGATGTCGTGTATTCATCGTTGCAAAGACGGTACAGGACAATGTAAGCGCTTTTATCGCTTTAGACGCGTTTGAGTCCAGTAAATTTACCTGAGCGGTAAAACTATATTTGTCATAAACCAGGTACCTTTTGCGCACTCGGATCTTTCCCAAACATACACAGTCTGTAACTCCTGACTGCTAAACACAAAACAACTTAAACATATTGCATAACCAAAAGGCAGCATTTTTAACCTCCCTCGTCTTTTCGCCTTTATCGAGTCATCAGACTTCAAGATGGATGTTCTAGAGTTCAAAAACCTATGCACTAGGTAGCTTTGCATGCTCTCTTCAAAAGTCTCGATTTGTGAATCATTAAGTTACCATTTCACACTTCCGCTTCTTTTTTTGAATAAAAAATAGTCTGCTTTGAGCAAACTTCTCGCGATTTCATTTCTTGAAAGTCGGACTTGCAAAAGTACAGTCCTTTGTCTAATATCTATGCTGCTCACACAGCTAAAGTCAGTAAAAATGGTATATATAGGGGCAGGAAAATAGTTGGAAGGTTAAAAATGGAGTATACCTTAATAATGAAACAGAGTAAATGAATTTAACGTGGATGACGCAATTTTCCATTTTTACATTAAAATATTTATCTCTTACTGGAATGGACAAATGTAATAAATTATAATCAGCCACGATATTACGCTACTCTTAATAGTGTGTTACTGTGGTCCTGGTGGTGGTGGGCTTTGGAATCGGGACACGTAATGCGCGCAACTGATTCTCGCCAAAATGACTCTGACTAATCGCCCGAATAATGACTCATTCTCTATGTGGCTGCCTCGGACTTGAAAGTGTTCTTTTGGGAGTGATTTATAGATTAAACTTTAACATGCTTAGTTTGCTAGAGTGGTCGTCTTTACCAAAAGTGTTCGCACCGCCAGTAATTCCCCTCCAATATTTATTTGCTATACGACAAAAGTGTTGTAAACTGCGAGTGAACCAAATTCACTTGCAAAATTTCTTTAAACTGTGGTATCTTGGTGACACGATAGTTAAGTGAACACTAGGAGGAGATAAATGGCCTTAGGAACCCCATCAAGCCTTAATAAATTGGTCAAAGGCAACCATTACAATCTTTGGTGTCTTATTTGGTTGAATTGCAAATGTATAACTTAATGAAACTGTTTTAGATAAACGCTGGTGCTAATTCCCATTGAAGGAGTCGTTTTGTTTGAAAACCCAGTAAAACGCCAGATATACGCAAGTCACCTAATTTGGCGAGAGTGGTGGACCGAACATTAGTTTTCGTGATTTTTCAAGTTATAACACACCTGCTTCATTTGAACTGTATCCAGTCTTTAATGGGGTCCTTTTTATCTATTCAATTAATTTTTAAAGGAATTAAACACTGTAATCCTCATTGGCATTGTCGAATTTGCGGAACCTTGTAAAACGTGGTTGTGACAGCAGTATGCAAAATCCGAGTGATTATTGCTGACTCCAGGTTTGTTGACTGAGCCTTCAGTAGGAAGGAAATAAAGTAGTCTGGCATAAGCGACTAATCCGTATGCCTAATGATGGTTTGTCTAGCAGTATGCCAATTTAATTGCTTTTTTAAATATCGGTATTGCTTAGCACAACATAGAAAAGGACCTAAAGCATGATAGGTAGGTGATTAAAATTTGACTATAACTTATAGGGAGTCATACTCATTATGCGGCCTTCTGAAGTTCGGCATAATTGGCGATTTGTCGCTAATTGCAAGCGCTGCGCCCGCGACTGCTTCTAATCACAAGGATCACCTTGTCGGTCCGACACAGGACTGCTGGATCGAGGCCTGGGACCTCGTGTTTGCATGTTGAGCCATAGCAGTGCCCAAGTCCAACTCACAAAAACTATAAAAACGTGACTACAAAGTACACAATCTATTTTCTTTACCTCGGTGTTAATAAATGAGTATTACGGAATGCCACCTAATACTTTGAAATCATTGTATTTTATGATCTTGGGTTGCATTTTTGAATACTGAAATTACTTGCGATGTGATATGGGTAAGGTACTAACTACACTTGTCCTGCCAAGTCTTGGTCATCGTTGTGCTACACTATCAATTATAGTACAAATTAATATGCTGCGTATCATCTTGTCCAATAATCTAGAAAACTTAAAGGTCCACTTCGAATATCGTACAAGAAGCATAAGTCCTTGAGGAACCAAACTATGTCAGCTATTTCAGTTAATTTGCACCTAGCGCCAGTTTCCCTAAAATCAATCATATTGTGTTTTTGTTCAAAATTTTTGCCGATGAGTCGCAAGTGGTTATGGTGGTAAGGGTAATTAAAGAACCCAAATTGTAGCAGTGAAAGTAGGCTTTTTAAACTGAATCGTCTTGCGCTGCCATGGGACAAAATAGAACATGATTTTGAAGTATTTTTATTTATTTTGGCTCAAGTCAGCCCACATTTAGGTCTGTGCCTAATGTCCGTGCAAAGGATTTAAATGCCACAAGTTTGTTAAATGATTTCTAGTGAAACTCTGCAGAGAAAAGCGTGCTCGATGCATTTGGTTAAAATGGCTTAAAAATCCTTTTGAACGATATTTTCATTTTACCATGCTGAATTGGTGCTCTTTGTCTAATTTTGAAACCTGTTTCTTCTCGCTTCCAACCAGTTATTACTTTATGCGATCTAAAGTAGTGTGTTCTTTGTGATATAGCAGTTTCACATTTAACACGACAAGTTTTTTGTTAGTGAATTTCACCCAATTCCAAAATCAATTCTCCATTAAAGCAAATCTGTTAAAAAGTGCGACTCAAGTACCGTCTCAAGGCACCAGTGAACTGTGTTATTCCAAAATGTATAGTTCATTTCAACATGTCTTCTCAAAGCAGAGCTTTCAGGAAAGTGGTGATATCAGATTGAGAATTGGCTTCAATTCAGCTGCCTATCAATTTATTAAACGCACACAATCTGGATCATTTTCTAGTTGCCATAAATTTAGTCCGTTGCATATGTGTTCGCAGACCAAAGGTACTTTTAGTGTGAAACTTAGCACGTAGGTCAGTTTTCGTTTTTAAATTATTTGAGTTGTTAAATACATCTTAATGGGAGATTTTGTTGAAAAAAAACACCTACTTATTGCCTGTTTGATTTCGCTGACTGCTAGGCTCGCAAACCTTTGTAAGGAACAGGACAGGTTTCTGGTTTTAGGCAATGTAGTACACTTTGAAAACTCATGAAGATGTTTTGTTCAGACCCCGCCAGGGTCATTAAAACCATCGACCAAAAACCACACAAAGAATGTGATGCAGCCAGCTCACTTTGTCAAAATTTGGATAAAATAAATGTACAGGAGTAAAGTTGGCCGATTCGTCAAACTAGATAATTATGCTCGAAATAGCAAAATTTCTGGGGTTCGAACCAAGGTTACAACACATTTACCTAAGTGGTTATATATCTCAGCATGGAACCATGAACAGATTCGATAATGTTCTCCATAGTAAATGCAGATTTGTTCTAGCGACTTAAAATGATACCTCCGGGAACGTGTCAAGTTGTAGGCCCATGATTTACAAAAAACAGCCCCAGTGTAGCCCAGTAAAGGCTATTGAATTACAGGAATGAAAGTGAGAACATTTTTACCAAATGTCTGTTAACCAGGTTCAGCAAGTAAACTAAACGATAAAAAAGGTTCTGGCGACACAATATCGCTTTGAGTGCACAAACGTTTTGTTAAGGACTGGATTCCGTTACCATAGCTTGTGTCAAATACCTGCCTACTACTAATCACGCCAAGCCTAAGCGGGCTAAGCCATTATTCAAAAAAAATTATGTAATATATTATCCTTCTGTAGTTAATTGTTCTAAAATTATATCTTATTTTGCATGTTACACTTTTCATTTTGAGGACTGATATTAGATGGAAATGCATTTGTATTAGAAAAGCATTTTCTTGAATTTGGGGAAGATGAGGTGCACATATTTCCTTAAATTTTGGGTACGAAAAATTATTTTAATACACCTGCATGTCCTTTTATCCATTACCAAATTGTAGATGTTGCACGCCTTAGAATATAAGTTATAAGAAAATTCACTTTTCTTGAAAGGCTGCTCAGCACACTTAAGATCAACCCATGATTACCCACAAACGTAATCTGCGCTGTTTGACTAACAAGTAACTTTGAGGTTACTGTAAATGCCCTAAAATGTATATATTGAACTGGATTAAGGTGATTGAACGTGGTAACAGCGTCATTTAGAGTATTAAATGAGGTGCTTAAAAAACACCATCGTCGTTATTGGAGAGTCTTGAGTCCAACGTTGACGCGAATTTTGAAGCAAGCCTACATAAGCAAGGAAGTAGTGTTCCGAAAACCTTAAGTCTTTTCTATGCAAACGAAAGAAAACATCAGCCAAATATGGGAAACCAACTTTTTAAAGCCAACGTAAAATTATAGGTGTAACTGAATAATCGCAAATAACGAACACTGCATGCTTATTCATATATTTTAGCCAGTGTTGGTTTAGTCACTTAAAAATCGAACCAATTCTTGTGTTTTCAAACATTTGTGCACTTTACATAAACATAATTAGCAAATCACATATGTTGATAAACATCGAGTTGCGTAATGCCAAGTTTGGTTTTTAAGAAGACTTCTGCTATCAAACAAAACGGCTTACTTGGGCTATCTTTTTAAAATTAAACTCTTATATTAGAGGTTTTAAATAGGCAAAACTTGCCGTGAATAATAATTTAGTTGCTATGTGATAAAACACGTAACAAGGAAACCAAGGTACTCCAACCCAAACAAATGCGATAAAAAAGCTATCAGCTGTAACCAACTTCTACTCACTCTCTAGGTAAAAATATTACTGTGATATGATCAGATTTGTGAACTTTTATCTGTTAAGCTGTTCCTAAAATGGCTTAATTTTCATCACGAATCCTTATGTGTTCGAACACGCAACATAATTCCCTCTTTCCGCCATTCGACAGTGGGTGCAATTTTGATATTCCCTACAAGGACTTCGCAAATTTTCCAGCTCTTTGCTTAACATGCCAGTCTTGAATGAATTTAAGGCTCATCATTTTGTAGAATTCCGTTTTCTGATTTCTGTTTGTCACTACTGCTTAAGACAAAAGTTTCCCCAAGCTCAGTTTTAAGATACAATTTTTTTATGATGAGCGCGTTGAACGGAATATAGTACCCAGGTAAAGTTACCGATAAACAAGTTAAATGGTGACAACTTCATAAGGAAGTTGAATTCAGCAAATATAGACTGAATCATTTCGCTGTCAGAAATACCGATGTTTGAGCGTCAGTTTTGCATCCGTTACTGTTAATCACGCAAGCTCTCAGATATGAGCAGCCTCTGCAGACTCGGAGATGGCTTAGAGTAGTTAATCTAGGAACTGCAGGAATATCTCAATTCTCGAACTTCTAGGAAAAATACATTAGTACAATAAAATAGGAAGCATTTAATAGTGCTGTTCTAAAACATTTGCGTAATAAAAAGCTTTGAAATACAACACAACAATCAAAGTATTTGTATTTTTAAACAAATGGTGAAATTGTTTTAATAGCAGCGACGTTGCAGTGATTAAGAGACCAAATTGTTTTCTGAAATCACATTCATTAATTAGAAAGATCGTCTAATCGCAACTGCTAAGCACGCAATAGCTTGCAGGAAATTTATAGCGACATTACAGGAAGCCCCCTCGTCCTCTTGCGCGCCAAGCCAAACGACGAATCAGCAGGAGACAAAAAATCAAGATAAATTATGTAGCACGGTAATCATAGGCTTGCGATTACTTATTCATTATTCCAATAAAACAGTTGCCTAGCTGGTTTTTGAAACTGAGTTCCACTTCTCTTCGTCAGACAACCAACAGTGCACTTTCTCGCTTTTCATGTTTGCACTCCAGAGTTTCGTGTCGGTAAATATTCAGGCATTTATATAAATTTCCAATGACTCCAATTTTTTTTAACGTTTAGGATTCGCTTTCAACGAGACTTGAATCAGAAAATAGCATCGTTTTGTTCCATTATACAACTTAAGCCCTTTTATAAAATCAGGTTTGCCTCCTAGCACAGTCAAAAAAATCTCTAACATATAAATGGCCAAACTAGAGGATAATTGGGCAATTGTGCAATTTTCTTCCCAATATGAACCAAATTAAATGCACTAAGTTTTCGGTAAAAATATTATTTGTTAATCTGTAGTTTAATCTACATCATTTCCAAAAACTGTCACCGTTTTGCAGCTTATTTTTCCTTATTAGTAACTGAGTAGTTTCTCTCCAAGGAAGGTCTCTGTGTTTTTGGCTTCTCCCAGAGAATCTGATTTTATCATTTCAATTATTTTTAGAAAACGGAGATTTGAAACTTAAAAAAGCCAAGTCAGTGATTTGCAGTATCAATTGTGTGCAAAATGTGGTCTAGCGTTGTCATAAAGGGAGATGACGCCCTTTCACTTGACCAAAATCAGGTGCTTTGCTCAAGTTTTAACACTAGATTGGGTATTTCCTCGTATTTATTGTTTGGTCACATGAAAAAAAACTCGGAACGAATTAATCTTCGTCCAGCTCCTCCACCCTTCAATTCTGCTATTGTCATAGATTCTAAACGTTCACTTCTGTGTATCTACCGTCTTTCCTATTTTGCTATTGAGTACAAACCATTTTCACATCATTTTATGACACGATCCATGAACTGTTCGTTTTGACGACTGTTCGGCTTGTTCCGTTCTGCCAATTTGCGCGGAGACCATGTATTGAATTTCAAAGTTTACCTAGTTACTTCACCGGGAAACATTCCAACATTAAGGACACACAAATTATTCTTAACAAATCTTGGACACATTGATAGTCAATGCAAGAAGGTCACACAGAACGAAGTTTGTTGGATAAATTAAAGGTATTAATTTGAAACCGACTAAGGCACTCTAATTGTCCTGAGACCAGCACAATGCAGATAAACGTCTTAAATTCTTCTATTGCAATTCGAACACGTGCCTTTTATGAAATCATTTAACTTGACGATAATTCAACCTGCCATTCTTCATTTCATTAATAACTAATGCCTACCGCCCTAAAGTGTCCCACATTGGTCCTCAGGGATATGTAGCAGCACTTCTAGTAAATCAAATACACGGTAATTTTAACCGTCCGTATTGTTGTGGCTCCATGGTGCATGCCAGTTTACTCTGTTGTAGCCTACAAAAGTGACGCAGCAATGAGTTCCGAAAGAAAAAACTACTCAAAGCAAGGTAACCTAATGAATAAATAACAATTAAATAACAGTGTTATGGACCTTCATGTAGAAGGAATGTAGCCAAGTGGAAATGCTCAGATTTAATTTTTTTTTCATTTCAAATACCCCGCTTATTTTGGGGTAGAGTAGACTGGATTATGATTCAGGCCATCTGGAGAACTGAACGAATCGTCTTGAGAGGGTAAAGCGCGTGGGTAGTGCGAAATTTATTGCCAGCCACTGTTCATTGCAATTCTGGCGTATCAGGTGGCAACAACGCTATAAAGCCACTGATCATATTCGGACTGATGTTTGATATTACATAAATTATTATTTAAAAACTAAGGCAGTGGTAACACATAGACTATAAGTTGAATTTAATCCAATTCACCTATGTCGTGTCCCTTTGTGGAACAGCAAAACCACTTTTTCTCCTAAAATGAGAAGAAACTCAAAATACAGCAATAAACTCCATGAACTCACTTCAGTGTCAATCCTAACTGGATGTGCAAAGTTTTTGTCCTCTAAAAAGAATCGCAACAAGTAGAAAACCAAGCATAGTGAGAAATTGTGCTTTAAGTGTACTACCTTACTACCCATTCCCAGCCATAATTATGGTAAAGAAAGTTTTTTTATGTAAATTGGTTTGCATTAGGTTTATTTATTCGGAAAGTTAAAAAAAACCTAAGAAAACTTCTATTTAGGGCTTGGCATCAGTGGAAAAGCTCTCCACTTCATAAATGTTGAATTTTTAAGCTACAAACTAGTAATTTAATTTCATGTTTTGAACTGTCAGAAATCGGACGAATTGCACGCGCCAAAGCATTTAGGTTTTTAATTTGTTTCAACCTTATAAGAACCGTAAGTCGCCTAGAACTCCCCAGGGCTTGTATTTGAGGAATTTATTTAGCTAACATAATGTTTAATACTATATATATGGTAAAACAGAAAGTAAATAAAGGTTTTCAAAGCATTTAGACTAGAAACGTATAAAAATGCTGTAAAGACGTTGCGCTATTGACTTTTGAATGCCGGAAAATGAGAGTAAGGCCTTTTGTTTTACTAGTAGCAGATTTTTCCTTAACAAAAGTACTTTTTCAAAGTATCGTCAAAGCAAACGTTAGGCATTAATTTAAATATTAAAAAAACCTAATTTAGAAACAGCAATAAAGCAGTAATGCATAGAGGGTCAAATTTTGGCACGTGGTTCTACGGTGTTGCTTCAACCACAGCCCATGCTTGGCAATAAACACTTTTGTGTACTTAATACGAATCAAGTATATATCCTTATTATTGTTTTTAATGGCTAGTATGGTTGAATTTAAAGAGTTATGTAATGAAACCTCACGTTTCACTTAAGCGATGGTCATCACCAAATTGCAGAAATTAACATTACTTTTTCATTTCAACAATCAACAAATCCCGGGGACGGGAGGGTTTTAAAAGGGAGTGATTGATCTATTACTTGACTTTAAGAGTAGAAAATACTTTGCGTATTTTGTATTCTACTTCAGTTTTATCTTTTGATGTTCATGTTTTCATTTGACGAGAAAGTCAATGTACGTTCCCAAATTATGCCTAACAAACCTTATTTTTGATTACTGCTTCTGTGCAAGCAACATTATTTTACGATAAAAATTTTATAAACTGTCTATGCCAATTAATCAAGGCCATTCGGACATTTACCGCACGATGTTGAAAAGCTTGTGGCTAGCCAGGTAATGGATATCGATTTATGATAAACCACATCAGTTTTATCATTTTTTATATATCGAAAGACTATCTTTCGAACTTCAAATGGTTAAATGAACACAGCATTTTGGTCGCCCGCTTGGCACAGTGCAGGACTGGTTAGGTCCGTGGGTGCACGAGCATATTGGTTAGTTGTTTAATTTACAAGGGTCTAAAAGCGATAGGGAAATGCACAAACAGGTGCACAATTAAAGGAAACCGCGAAAACAGTTAGATGAGTTGGAAGGTAAAGTATCGAGGTATTTTGATTGTTAATTATTTCCTACACCCTTAATAAAATTACTTACAGCTGAGTTATGATTTCTACAACTAACTATTTTCTTTAATATCTAAATATATTAAAATGATTCCATAATAAACATGCAATAATGCGCTGATAACTGAAGTCAAGTGGGTTTCTATAACATGGTACAAATTCTAACTTGCGTAATTCGTAGAAAAATCGGAATTTGATTCGCGCAACACGCCAATTTTTGATAATAGCAGTCAGTTGAATTTCGTTCCGAGACCAATGGTGGTGTTAATTTACTCCTGTTTGATTATAAGATTTTTTATTAAAGTCCTAAAATGAGACTTACAAATTAGAAATATAACCTTTGAAATTTTTTTATTATGTGCTAGGAGCATGTTACACTGTGCAGCGCAACCAAGGTACTTACTCACCTGAATTGGATGTAAAATAAGTAAACTATATCCTTCAAAAAAAAAACTGAGCAAAATTTACTGACGCTCTCAATCCTGAAGAGACGGACTGGTGTTGAAGTGAATTAAAGATACGTTGTACATATTTTGGCAAATGAAGAACAATATATTTGGTTCTTCGGAAAGTACGGAAACCAAGAACAGTTAAAAACTTATTTGCACATTTGGTCATCCAGACAATTATGATTGCTTACACTAATGAATTAGTGTCGGTCAAGATGCAGCCATAATTTATTGTCCTTAGGGTGCTAACTACAACCTGAGAGAAAATCGCAACCGTTTATTTAAACAATGAATCGACTCATCGAGTTGCATTTCAGTATTTTATTTTCTCTTTTGCATTCGAGATAAGGGAGTAGAAAGGTCGAATAACAGAAATATGTTTTATGACGTAATAAAGAGTGTGTGATAGTGTGCCTGATGTTGCACTTTGATTGTTTTTTAGAAGAACTTACCAGGAGGTCACTTTTCAAGGACTTCGTTTGTTCTGCAAATTCTTTATGCCAAACCTCTGTCGAAACTCCTGTTATAGAGCCAATTATCGGACGCAATGCAGTAAAACAAAAAATTGCTCTGCATAGTGGAGTGAATTTAATTTTGTAGTTAGCATTGTTTTGGAGATTTTTCGTAAACCAAATGTTACTTTGTAGAAAGCAGAAGTGACCTACCCCCGATAAGGTGTAGTTTACAGTAATGATGCAAAAAATAAGTGTTAAGAGTTAGGAGCAATAGCAATGACGATATTAAACCTTTGGGTAAATGGTTTGAAATGGTGGGATCACAAGGGAATACTACGCGCGCATACCATAAAATAAAACAGTCAAAAAGCTGTTACGGTTGTCTCTTTAAGTCAAACTGCAGCAACCTATTGCTGACGCACCATAATCTCGATTAAAGTGCTCAAGTAATTACATAACTGTAAAATTTCGACTTAAACGAGCTTCTGATGTTCCAACTTACAAAACTGCTTAAATTCCCTCGAACATATGCATAACAAACTGGGCCGAATAAATTGAAGTCGTTTTACGTCTGATTTATGGTTGAGGTGCGGGCTGTGTGTTGTTACCTCTAAACGTCACGGTTTTGGATGCATAATTGCGCGCAGAACACAAATACGCACAAAGATTGATGTATTGAAGCCAATTAGGATTAAATCACGGTTGTTTAAAGCCCGATTAAATGGATCACTTATTTTTATTGCAATGGAATTCATTTCACGCGACCTCAGGACTCCCTCCCACTTCCTCTCAGATTATGCTCTGTGTACTTCCGTAATAATCAAAGTTTAATTGGTTCTTAGCATTTCGATTAATCCTACATTCGAAAATGCCACAGAAATTCACTCATTATGATTGGTCGAAAAGATACACATAAGAAATCCTCAGTAACATCGAATGATATTTTGCAATTGCCTTGGGCTAGCCTGAAACAGAAAAGAAAGTAAAATTATTCTTAAACTTGCTCTAAATTCTAAGGAACATAACCTCAAGAATTTACAGAGTGCAAATGTATTTTCTGTCAGTTTTAGTAAAAACAGGTCCATAGATGTCCGGATAAAGGTGAGTGACTTTTATCCCTCCCATTTTATGCCGTTGTGTCCGGTGATAATAGATGCTAGGACTATGGTCTATCTGAGTATCCCTGTTCTACTTATGCTATTGGTAAACGTCTAACCTACTGGTGTTTAATCAGGAAATTTAATTAATTCTAGCAATTGTCGGCGGACTAACTGCATGAAAGCTGTTCATTCACTTTTGAACGCATTTTAATAGAAATGAAAGTCTTAAATTCGAAATGGATTATACCTCTGACTTGATGATGACGCTAAACGCAACTCAAGGACCAATGACCAACTTCGAAGCAGACTATAAGGATTTTAACTAACACCTGGCAATGTATAGGTGTCATCTCACAGTAAATTAGTATAAGTGGAGGTGTGAGGGCTTTTGAAAGTATCATAACTGCTCCTACGTAACAGCAGCGTTCTCTGTCCTGGTTCGGGTGACTTCTGTGTTCACGCGGTAAGTTCGTGGATCTGAGGACATGGCTATGAGTTTTGCTTTGTCTGCTCACTGACTGTTTTTAAACTGGTTTATTAACTTAAAGCTTTAGGGATATTTAAATGTGTCATAGTGAAATCCATCAATTGTTGTAAGTAGCCTAAGTCAGTTATAAATTTACAATCAACCCAGGATGTGTCTTTTAAAACATTAATTCATTTTATTGCTAATCTTTTCAATATTTCAATTAAATTGCCAGAGGATTTACTCAAAATGTTTGTTAAGTTTTCGACTAAATGTCTACTGGGGGTTGGTCGAATGTTATTTACAAAGAGCATACCCAAATATAAAGCAAAGAATTACTCCCAGCCATGATTAGTTCATTCCATAAGGCCACACTTGCATAACTTGGATGGGCTAATTTTCAGTTTTTAAAATGCACGCTTGGTGAATTACACTGTATGTTTAAGTTAACCTAATGCCTTTGCACTACGTGGAGATCTTTGTCAGTAAAAGATGACTTCATACTTGAAGAGTAAACACCCCAATCATCGAGTGCGGAAGTGAAAATTTGTTTATTTTTTATTTTTGGTGGATCTTCAATTTACTTTCATTTTGCAAATGCAGCTCTCATAAACATGCTACAAGAGACGATCAGAATACAAGTGCTTCCAATTAAGGACACTCGAAAATAAGCATTTCCAGTAATAGACCTGTCAGGTAGCATGCCAATAAGTTACAAGTAACTACTAAATTATCTTTCTCATTTTAATGGAGCAGGTACAGCCAGGGAATAAATGAAAGAGAGTTTGCGTGGTACATAAGATATCATAGGCATTAAGTACATTCAGTGTTGAGCAAAAATAACAGAAAAACAAAAAAACTGACAACGAAAGTGATTGTGACTTTCTTTATTGCATGACTAAGTTGTTAAATCCATCTCTCAGCAATTTATGTGGCGTTTCTATTAGATGGAAATAAAGTCAGTGTTTCATTTCTCGTGAGACTACTTCTGGTAATGAGAAGTTCTATAAATTGCGATATTAAATAAAGAATTTTCTTAACACACATGGCTTTTTATTAACATAGTCCACTTTTTTTTAATTTTCGAGTGGATCAGCATTATACTACTGTTACTTTGGAAACGTATATCACATAAAGTGGGTACGTTGTAGTATTAGCTTTTGGGAAATCAGAACTGTTTTATAACTTTTTCGTAAATAAAACCGATTTGATGTACTTGCCTTTTAAAGATACCGATCTAACTGATCAAAGTCTTTTTTGATAAAACTAATTTGTCTTACTCAAAAACGCACGGACAAATAAGAGGGAAAGATGGCAAAAGTAATCCATTATTTAATTTCAACATAATTTAACTGGTAAGAATATCTCAACATTACTTTCGACTTGAGCCATTTGTAAAATACGATTAATCACAAGTTTCTTTGTTTAACACTTCTCGTGGCAGCCGCAATCCTACTAAAAGCATATTAACAAAGTTTTAACTTTGAATTTAAACAAGGTTTGGAACTTGCACATTCCTAATCATAAACACAATTGGTGTTCTAAAGTGCATAAACACTGGGACAATAGCATCTTTCAATCGATTTACGCAAAACGGATTATGAAACATTTACAAAGTCATTACGATAACTAGGTAGAGGTTGCTCATCGCCTTTAAATGCCATTCATTTCCAGTCACTTGTTTTGACCACAGTTCGATAAACCAAGAAAAAGTTTTAAGATTACCGTAAAAACAGAACGCATGGATGACACCAACGTAAGCTACATTGATAATTTGCCTTTTTACGCATTTCTTACCTTCTGCGATGTTGCATTCCAAATTCAAAACCTCTTCATGTTTACACAATTCTGCATCCCACTTAGTCATGAACATGTTTAAATATATTATGTGGCAACTAAAGTCCTGTGTAGTATTTACAGCTTGGTTGGTACTTAATAAATAGCTAGAGTAAAACTACCTGCAGAAGTCTCGGTGCTTGTGCCACTCTTGTAAGGTATCATGAGTCACTTTCCCAACGGCATTACTCGATGAACGAGCTCATTCGCTGGAAAGTCGCCGGCACTACATGCAATTTGCCTGTCCCTGTTTATTAACTAATTTTTACTACTCATTTAGAATATATCAACCTATTAATCAAATGACTTTGAAAAACCCACCACTTGATAGGCAACAAATTTCTTAATGATAATTTTTAATCGAACTAAGGTTTCTGATAACATACACCGGAGGTGTGATTCCATAAAAGTTCCATTCGTCGACAATGAAAGGCGTTAAGTTGGAAGGATCGTCCATCTTAAATGTCTTATGTGAATCAATTTTCGATATTATCAAACGGCTTTGGATTTAACCGAACTGGACAGCGTATCTTAATTTCAGAAAATAGCTCATTTAGTAAGGGAATTAAATAATATTCTCATTGTTAACCTGCCTCTGCAGAAAGCAATTAATTTCGGAGTCTTGGGCATAAAAATTGAGGGTGGGGATGCATGTTTATTTGGAGCTAGTTTTTTAAGTGTATTCGCTTTGAACACTCGAGGAAAAACACTGTAACTCGCTGGCCTTTCGCGTCACTAGAAGAAGCGATTTTTGCAAAATTAAAAAACGGCACAAATTGAGGTATGTCACCAGCACTTTGACGCATACAGCCGCAGTTCTGCTTTCGTAACACAATTCTTCGGGGGTTTCAGGGGCCTGAAAATCATTATAAGGTGTTTTCCCCGATGTATACGTCGTTCAAATGTTAATTACCACAAGATATGAATATGAATTTATCAAGGCGATTTTTTAGAAAAATGAATCAATAGGTGCAATCATTATCATAAATAATTATTTTTTTGATTTTTATTTAGATTAACCCTTAGTCTTATTCATAATCATCGAATCAAATAATTTTTTTCGGATGATACTCCCTGTTCCATGTAATTTCATCATTACCTTTAGACACAGTACGCGCACTCAGATCCAAAGTTCACCGTGATGGACAATAAGCCATTGAGTGATAACTGCAAGTTAGTTTTCGGCACCAGTTAGTCGAGTCTATCATGCACACCACACCACTTAATGGAAGATTTGCTTTTTCCACAAGAAATCAGCGAACACAGACGTGGAAGTAGTTGATGATGTCAACATACTAGTAAGTTGCTTTACGAACTAGAATTTCAGTACGCTACAATTACACACTTTTGCAACTAAAACGCCAACGTAAATTGATGTCCCAGTTAGTTTTCGACTCAAGGAACTTTAGCCCGGGAGCTCTCTTCGAAGTGCCACTTATTTCTAGTATTTCCGCATTCTGCATTGGATGTCAAAAAAAGTTTCGGAACAGTATTTTAACTAACCACTTTATTAATGCTAGCGTCAGAGTTGTGGCAAGTCAGAGGGTGTCTAGACTGCATTTGTCAAAGACTCGCCCAAGCGGCCTAGACAATGCATTTTTGGAGCGTAGCAATAAATATAAAATCTACATCAAAAAAGTTCATATATAGTCTCTACATTACTAATACATAACTAATTTTTGTGCAAGAAACTCACGCATATAACCCTAGTAAAGAGAACTAGTCTGTTTAGGTGTTTTGATCTGCAATTTAGTTGTTCCTGAAAGTGTAAGATTTTATTTTGCCCTTATTGTTTCACACAAGCAATATCGTTGTATCTAAGATATATTTAAAGCCGAAAATGGATGATCAAGCGGTAAAATTCCAAGTAATTTTGGAAGGAAGCATTAAAGACTTCGCTGCAGCATTCGATGTATTTTGATTCTTGTAAGATTCAGTGGTAAAACTTTTGTCAAGACTTCAGCGCAGTCGGTTAAGCATCCGGGCAGCAAAAACATCACCTACATTTGAAACCTTTTGGGCTGGGAAGTGTCTTCTTGACACCACAGCATTCTTAAAGCACTAAATATACAAAAAGCTGTTTGCTATATTTCTAATATAAATTTTAATTAGATGAAAAAATTAATTGAACGAGAAAGTATTGTTTGAATAAAAGCAGTGGAGTTCGCCTTAGAAAGAGTAGAAACCGAGATACTGGGAAGCAAATGTCCCCAGTTCGCTATCTGCTTGGCTACATTCGGCATTTAGGAATCGACACCGAATTCAATATCTTTACTCGAATCCGACACATTTATTTCGAAAATTCCGAAACGTCGACAAGTTCCTCGGAAGAAAGGGTTTAGACAGTTGTCTTGACGTGGTACCGTAAATTCAATCCCCTGATACGTGACTAACTGAAGGGCAGAACAGCAAACCACAAGCAAAATTTGCGCATGACACCGCATTTCTCTGTATTCCACATAGCTTCCTCGGCCTGCAGTTCTACATCGACAAACCAAAGCTGCGTTCGGCTCAAGACCGGGAAACCATACACTTGTAAAGAGGTACTTATTCTAGAAGTTTTAGCTTTTACACTCAGATTACCGATTAGGATGGTGCGCTGGCGGAGAAATAATACTAAAAAGCCTCAGAAATCGGAAAGACGTGAAGCAAAGTGCGCAATGGGATACCTTTCTACAACGAAATGCTAATCTATTTTTGTAAAGGTAAGCAGAGGATACACAAAAGCACCACACAATCTCCTAAATCCGTTTACGCACGAATAACCGGGATATCAATGAGTGATCCTACACAGAAGGACATTAAGTAGTACCTTTTTCACTGCGAAACTGCTTCCCTCTAGAAAGATTAATACTTTAATCCCATTAAAAAGGCAGCGGTTATAATTAAAGGCACAGATTGTCTTATAAAGCCGTAGTGAAAAGCGGGGACGGGATGTGGAATGGAAAATCACTGAGGGGTTACGTTGGGCAAAAAGCAATATTATCAATAATACCATGTGACTAGAAAGAGTTGAATTTGAACCTACGGTCAAAATAACACAGTGCAAACACAGGGAACGGAATGGAAGCTAGATTAATGGAATAGTTCGTGAATCAGAATACAGTTGATCGTGAGGTTTTCAGTTTAGCACTGCAGCCTGTTGATTTTGGGGCTGTTGGCGTGACGAAAGGTCCTCGTCTTCGGCAATCTTCTGTAAATCATTGACAGGGTTCCCCCTGCCCAATTCGTACTGGTAGTGCGACACAATGCCATAGAGCAGACGCAGAACTGCCTTTTCGTCGCCCAGCATGATGTCCTCGGGGCGCTCGGAGGGCTCCGGAAGGTCTGCCGCCCGCATCAACTCAAAGGCCAGCCTTAAGTTAGCCAGGCGCATTGCGTCCGTCGTGGGATTCGCATGATAGAAGTGAAGTGGTACAAAGTAGCCCTCAAGAAGACCCATCAAGAGGATGAGCCGCACACCATCTGAGAACTAACAGGGCGGAAAAATTAGCTTTAAGCTTAGTCGGTGGGCTCACGTAAGGAAAATACATACGAAAACTATTGCCACATTATAACTAGGCTTTAAGCGGGCGACTGATGTTCAACGGGTGCCCAAAATTGTCAAAGCAGCCTGCATGGAGTTACACACAAAAACGACTTGCTTGCAGTCACAACACGCACACACGCTTATGCAGCCTGTGTTGACCGAGAACCCATTCGATTTTAATATCGCAGCGCACAAGAAATCAGCTTCAGGTAACGCTCACCATGAAGATAAGAGGGTCAAGTGTTACAAATTTCAAAGGGATCAGACATGAACGTATGCCAAACAAAATCTACGGTCACGTTGCATTTTGGAGAATGGCAGTCCTGACACTAAGGCCACAAATCTTACGTCATCCAAAACACTCCTAGCGGCCAGGGCAGCACTGCAGTCGGTAGAAATGCTAACGTAGATATCTCTAGCCCTGACTAGGAAGTAGAGTTGAAAATGCGTTCGATTCGAATAGTAAACTTACATCCTCTGACAGATCGCTGACACGAAGATTTAGTTTCTGAAGGTGCTCGTTAGCAAAGCAAATGATTAATCTGGGAATCAGACGACGGTTAGGTAAGTAGTCTAGTGGATGAGAAGAGGCTTGGCTGTCTAAACAAATAAAAACAAATGGAACCACAAAGCCTCAGCTAAATTAGTCAAGTATTTTACTGACAACATTTACCGGAAAGAGACTGTGAAGGTTCTGTTAGATACTTGCGTTCATATCTGTATTCGAGAATTCCGTTGATTTTTCTCACAACAATAACAGTTAGGAATACCCCATCAGCAAGACGGATACCGGCTTTGAAGTGCTTGGCCAGAGCAACAAGGAGTCTTATAATTGCAATTATGTCCTTGTTATGAACAGTTTCTGCCGACCAATGTTCTTTGGCCCAGGCCTCGGGGACGCCAAGAAGTTGATTAATGGTTGCGATGACCTCCTTTAAGCGTTGCATCTGGCCGAACTCGGATTGAGTCACCTCGGGATGCTCTAACTTGATTCCCGCAAGCTTCTCTGCCAGATTCTGCAATATTTGCCCATCATAAAGATCGTCAGCAATGTTCCGTACGAGGATTCGATGGTTAATCAATTCATCATTAATCCAAGAAATGAGGGCTGCAACGAGCTCTTTGACCTCGGCAGACTCCATCGACGCCCGCTCGATTATCGAACGTTCCTGACCCTCTTCAAGCATATAATTTTCTGGGTCTTCGATAGCTAGCGAGCATAACGCTGACTCCATGGCCTTTCGACCCTCCTCAGTTAGGTCATCGACCTCTTTTTTAGATTTCTTTTTATTCTTCGTACGCAGAGTCTCCAGTTTGCTGAGAAATGACTCATTCCCCGCAGACACACCCTGGGAACTCATATTTGCTGCATAAGGAATAGAAAAAATTGAGGCGATGATTCAAACAAAATCAGCAAGAAGAAAATTCATACGGTAACACCATTGTGAATAAAAAAAATTGATCGGAGGATTGCCAAAAACAAACAGACCTGTTATGAGAATGATCGTAAGAAATCGAACAAATACATCCTACGGTCTATTTATCAAGAAAAAAACTCACGAATCACACAAAACAAAATGGAAATCTTGAGACTACCGACAGAAAAATGCACAAAATGAAATTTTCAATGGTGTTTTTCGGATGTCGCGTGCTGGGACAACGAACTACACAAGCATTCTTAGAAGAAGAAGGAAGAGTACATATCAACACATTACATTCACTCATCTAGCTTGCTTGAGACTCAAACATTTAGTTGACCACAAAATATTCCCAGGTTTCCTGGGTTATTTAATATCCTATTGCCAAATAAGAACGAGTCAGTCTGCCCAATGAATATTTCGCGGTCTCAGAATTAAAGTGTTTTTTAATTATCTTGAAACAACGGATATCAAAAGCAACGGGAAAACAGATATAATTATGGGGCATACATCGGGATACGCAGACTCAAAATATTGTGGTGTGGTGTGATGTGGTGTGGCGTCGGATTAGGGCGCAGACATATTGGACCACCTGGCCTCAGCCAATCCTGTGTCTCTCTGCAAT
>UXSR01000222.1:0-55019 GCA_900604375.1 Mesocestoides corti
TACCGAACCTCATTTTTACTGGAAATTTGGCTGCACTTGCTAATTTAATCTTGGGATATGAGTGAATCTTTGTCTACATTTAATTCATCGAACAGCGACTTTATTTGCGGTTTAGGGAAATTGTGGTTGACGTGATCACGTAGTCTGTTGCCTTTACGGACTTCACGCCGATTCATAAATACAAATACACGAGCATGCTCTGAGGAGTGAGAGTTAAAGCACGTGAAAGCTGGATTCCATTGCCAAAGTCCGATTTTGTACAGCCTCCACGTCGCATTGGCTAATGACTTTTCGGCTCGCCGTCAACTGTCGCCGTGATGGAATCGCGCGTCCTCTTGCGGACGACGGTGCTGGCGCTGATGGCGGACATCGCGGCGGCCCACGGGGGCGACGACGGCGCCGCTCGGGGCTCGAGTGAGGCCGCCTCCACGATGTTGGCTGGACTAAGCCCCCTTGCAGGTTCCTGAGTGGCGGCGGAGGTGAAGTCGTCCGCTGGCTTCGCACGATCTCTAAGAATAGTTTTCGCCAAGAGAGATGTGAGGCTAGGCGAGTCTGGGGGGCTTGTCTCATTCTAAAATGGGGGATTGGTTTAAATTGAATCCAAACGATACAAAACGGGAAAAGAAATCGGACAAATCATCACTTTGGAATACTCTTTTCGTGTTGCTAGTGTTCTTCGCTTATTATTGCCCCTTGTTAGCACACAAGTGGAATTGTGACCAAGCCAGATTTCCACCTTGCATGTTTCTGTTGCTGACCAAACAGAGGCCAGAAGCCACACAGGAACATCACGCCCCACCAATTGGGCTGCCAGCATACACCTGTGGTGAATCGTGTTGATTCACGTCCAATAACCCGGTCGTCGCAGCCTCCAACACACGTCCCTCCTTTTCACGGCATGCCCGTCAGTCACGTGAGGCCGCCGGCTCACTAACCCCTCTGCATGTACCACCACCACCACCCGCTTTAGTCACGTGACCTCATAGGCGCCGGTGTTTATTTTTACATGTCCACTCTATAGACAGAGTAGACGCGCGCACACATACACACAACTTGGTTGAGCCATCTAGTGAACGGTCGTGTTTGCCATCTGTTTACTTATTTTCTCCCTGGGTTACTTTGTGTAGTAAGGGACTTCACCACACAGCGCCTCGGTCAGATCTGACTTTTCTCCAAATAAAAAGAACACTTGGACCAACACTAGGACAAGCCCAATGCATTCGAAGTGCCATCGTAATATAAGGTGATTTCTGCCTATTTCACTGAGGCATTTTCCAGACGTTTTCCAGGTAATGTGTCGCAAAATTGTGGCTTTTTCATAGTTAAAATAAGCATTACAAACTCATATTTTACATCTGCGAAGCTCTAGTTCACCGTTTTGAAGTCCAATCTGAAATCGGGTTTGGTAAAAAAGTATTAGCACCAAATGCTTTGTCGTGGGATACACTCCCACTGCATTGCCAACTTACATTCTGCCGACCGTAATCGAGTACTCTCTTTTGTGCCGCAATTGATAAAAGAGTTTTTTGGGGAGTGGGAGAGGAAGGGGAACTTTCCGAAGCAGTGAAGAGAGGAGGAGTGTTGGAGTCCTTCGAGTCGATTCCGTCGGGGTCGCCATTGGAGACTGCGACCACATTCCTCCTTTGCCACTCGTCGATAGTTTGGAGCACGCTGTCGTCGACATGAATAGAAGTTCGCCGAGAAGTGGTTGGTTTTTCAGGTGTCTGTGGGACGTAGTAGTCGTTGGTCGTAGGTAAAGGCCATTGGCATCTCGATTGTAACTGAAACAAAAGTAACCGAATGCTGTGCTACAATGGCAAAAATGTTACTTAAATTAAATGCAGTAGCAATACAATAGTACTAACCGAATCAGCGAAACGTTGCTTCTCAGCCTGTGTTGGGTGACCAATAACTCGTGAAATTAAAGGTTCGTCTCCAAGCAAAAACATACAATGGTTCACCACCATTCGTCGTCTGCGTTGCATTTCAAATAAGGCCAAGAGCTTCCTGCCTTCAATATGACGACGCGATGCGGTTTCTTTGGACAGGGACAAGGGGGATTACGGCTCACCGATTCGGGATTCAATAGGCCAGCAATTAGGACGTTCTTTTTATCCTACGACCAAATAACCAGTCACCTTCAAACCAGAGCGCAAAGACACCCCCTGAGCTAGTATGGCCCAGTGAGTAGAAGTGGATGGCAAACAACCTCGAAAATCTACAAGTGTGGGTAAGCGCTATTTGCAGATTATTCTGGATTACGACTACATATCGTCCAGCAACCAGCGAATTGCACATTACTACACTAGCAGAAACAGCTGACTAAACGCAGAATAACAAAACAGTGAACTTTCGTGCTATTGTTTATGCCCAAGGGGGACACTCTCTAGTTGGGAATGCGGCTCCGAGTTTGACACCTTTCGGTGTCTGAGGCTCACAGTTCACCGCGGTTAACCCCTGCAGGGCTGTTGTCTGACACACGACTTAGCTCATGCGAATTAGACATTTTCAAATCAAAATGAGTTGATGTGCTAAGTTAGCAATAAGAATGCACTGTCTCACATCATACCTAATTTAAACTTCCACTCAGATCAAAAAGAATGTGACTGGAAAATAACTACAGTTGGAAAAGACGGTATTTGATACATATGCAGTTGAAAGGGGTTTGTGTAGTGATTATTTCAGATTACTGTTTGCAGAGTGTGATCGAGCAATATCTAACAAGCAGTAGCACTAAGATTAGCGTATAAATAATGGCAGAAACGTTTTTAACACAGGTTACGCACGTCCAGGCATCGTTATGCGAAAATTGGAGGCCTTAGTGCTCAACGAATGCAAAAACTAACAGAAAGTGAAATAAAGGCAACGTGGACACCAACTATTGCTAGAAAAAGCGGACTTGCCAAGTCAGCGAAAATTCAGAGCATAAAGGATAAGTACACTTAAACGCCTTCACTTCTAAATTCTCCCAGATGAATTTCACTCGAAGTGGGCTATCTGGAGGCGTAACCAAGGTGTAAGCAAGGAACCAATGCCTGAAAAGAACTGGCGTTCACGCGTTGATGCTCCTCTTAAGGCGAAGTGACTCCGCGAGGCTGCTTTAGCACACGTTTATTGCAATAACTGACGCACTAACACCAACTCTCATGCGGAGTGTGGCAGTGAAGGCTATCGATTAGGCTTTCTGGCTGACTATGCCACCGGCACCATTTTGCGTCTCACATCACTTCACTCACTCAACCTACCTGAGCCCTGGCGAAGGTATAACTGGGCGACGTGGAGGAGGAAGGAAAGGCCATGAAATTTCCAGGTTTGGGTTTGGTTATTAGCCATGGTAAAGCAAATAGCAGTAGAAAGTACATTGGTGTGGAACGCCAAGACCACCCATGATATCAATCAACAAAAAACCAAATAGGTTAGTTATAATTGCCTCACTGCATTTGGAGCCTTGCCAAAACCCCTTCGATGATAGTGAAGGAAGGCGTAAGTAAAAACAATAAGTTTCGACAAAAAGATGCCACAACTCGTGTAACCGCTACAGAGGAGCCGACGCCAAGGCATTTTCTGCAGAATCCTGGAACATTTGCTGACGATGGCCAGCAATGAGGCATTTGGCCAAGAATCACATCATAGCACTGCGAGGAAGCAGGTGCAGACCGCAACCAAGTCACAAAGCGGCTATTGTGACACATGTCGATCAGTGCGAAGCTAACTAGCAAATTACCAGTTACGGCATGGATATAAAGGCAGAATTTCACTAGCCAGGCCTGAAAAAATAATTCCGTGCATCCCCTCATTCGTTTTTGAAGTTCGGGGAGGCGACCAATGCCTTAAACTGCCAAATCCGCAATTTATGAATAGAAAATAAGCACCCTCTTACACACAGGTAATGAAAGAAGGAGTTGTAAGAAAGATGTGAGTCAGCTTAGTATTCAAATATGCTTCTTTTGGGTGTCCACTGATTGTTATGTTAAGCAAACACGAATCCATCAGGCACCTCTTCGCATGCTGACATGGTTTTAGCGTAGTCTACTAGCTAGGTTGACTGGGGCAAAGTCTGACACCAAAGTAATGCCCTATGTGCTGACGTTCCTGATTTGCGGGTGTCTGAAGCCAAATTCGTCCTGATTCCACCAAAAAAGTTTACGTCTCAATGCAAAGGAACATGTTTCTTGCAGTTAACGGAAAATGACTCTCGAAAACAATTCATTTACCGTCATCTTTTGATGGTAAAAAGCCATTTCGTTCTTCTCCGAACCTTTCCTACTTCCCAGGCCATTGAAAACTACGGCAAGTAGTAAACAGAGAAGATAACACGTCAGGCCATGGGGAGGTTGTTTCTACTTAGAATTAACAGTTTTTTTAGAAAGTTACACTCGAAATAACCACTGAAACGAATGGCACCGTATGCCAACAGTGGACCCAATTACAATTTTCTCTGATTCTTTAAAAGCATTAATTAGGAGGGAACAAGGGTGCTTAATACGAAGGTCCTCGATCAACTACTTCTGACCATGCTGTGCAAAAATTAAAAACTACCCATCGTCCAGCTATCACAACTTCTGGTAATAAAAGCACAACAGGTAGCACTTTTAAAATTCACCCTTTCAATGGTTACCTTGTCGTTGATGTCTTCTGTAAGCGCGTCAGTGTCCTGATTGCTTGCCCCTAACCACCATTGGAACCGAGGCAAGGTTTTCTCCTCAGTGATAAGCCCCGACAATTCGCCCGTTGATCCATTGTCCGATAGGTCAAATTTCGTCACAGGGGTTGTCGATTCGTTGAAAAATCCGTCCGATGCGTTCAGGGGTTCTTCAGGCGAATTTACCTTGAAAAGGCCGTCCAATGGTGACGTGAATAGACTGGGCTGCGAGTGGTTGGTGCCACTGCCACTTTCAGTCCCACCTAAAATGCTTGCATGAGCATTCCAGCGCCAAAAGGGTTAAGTAGGAAATTTTGAGACGCACCTTCAGTTCCTTTCCCCTCTGCGCCATCTTCGGCACGGCGTCTGTAAGATAAATATCAATCAGACTAAAGTCAAAATGGTATAAGCCAAGAAACATGTAAATTATAGAAAATCCAAAATAAGGGTGCCCATAGAGATCGCACGGCGGCTTTGTTTGAAATCTGCATTATGGATTCAGGCCGCATCGAAAGAAGCACAATTGATGGGGCGACATGACTCAATCACACAACACTTCCCCTCACTCCTGTTTCTACTAGCTTGGTTGGCTTGAACACCGGCCAAAATTTCTCTTGAGCTTGTACGAAGCCAGCAGCACTTTGGTATTCTGGCTTATTACTCCTAACGTAATAGTCAGTAGGACAGTAAATACGAAAACACAACTTTAAGTCCAAACATCTGTGTTACACTTACTGGCTTTTTTAGCAATTTAATGGGTGGAAAAACAAGACGTTGTGAGTAGGGGCGGGTGAGTTATTAGTATCTGCTGTAATTCGTCTATTAACGATGGTAAAACTTAAGTTGATTCAAAAGAGTGCATTTTCTGCAGTGGTAAACACGAGATAACACAACGTGGAAGCACTTGTGGTTATTAAAGAACACGGGAACACGAAAAATCATCACGTAATTACATGGTTACGCTCAAGTGACAACAAGCTGAATGTCATCAGCGCTCACAACTATGCCACATTATAAGTCCAGCAGTGCAGATGACTTCGTTTGGTTAGCCTACGAGGAAATCACAGCAAGAGAAGAATGGCGATGAAATTCGCAGTAAAAGTTAACAGGAGAATTCCTACAACTGCGCAATTTAGCGTCCAAGCACTCTGCGAAATGTTGGGAAAAACTAGACAACCATTTACAGTGAATATGGATAAGAAAAAAGACTTAAGTGGCCACATTTCCTGGTCGCATGGAAGACACCAAAATAAGCAAGGGAACCAAGAAAGTGTGTAGTGGACCGCGTTGATCCGCGTCCATCCCCTCTGTCGCCACACCCATCCCCCTTTTACACAGCGCGTCCGTGTCGGCCATGCGAGACGGTCTGCTCACGCAGACCTGTGCGTGTGCCCCTCCCACGCTGCCCCCTTCACTCATCTCGACATTCGGTCATGTGTAATGTCAAAAGTTCACCCAGACTACAAGGGTCAGCAGCCACACTAACCATGACTACACGCACACGACGGCAGCACAACCGGGTTGAGCCACCTCCTAAACGGTCGTGCCTCCGTCGTCTCAGGTCTTCTTGATTTTCCTGGGCATCAGTGTAGCGTAATCGGGCCAATAAAACGCAGTGGCCCCGAATTGTGGTTCTAGACCACGTGCCAGGGGCTTCAACAAATGCTTGGTGCAGTTACAATGCGTCTAAGCGAAAAGATTCGATGTTACATTAAAGGTAGTAAAGTTAAACTAGCGACAATTAAAGGGAGACAAGCAGAGCCTATGTCATCAAAACACCGTAAACGAGGAAATTGAATAAATCTTTGGATTAAACTTAGTGTTAAAAGTTTCAATAAAAAAACGGATTCCTGAACGCAATAAAGTTATTCAATCTTTTTAAACTTTCTATCAAACTGTTGTAAAAAAAACTTCGAAGGACGTTGATAAGTTTCATCAGTAGCCTTTCTTACAGCTTTAGGAGGCCATCCCACACACAGAAGTCGCAAATTAGTTACTGAACTGGTGACATAATGGTTGCGTCAACGTCAGTTTGTCTCTTCCATAAGCGATTGCTAAAAGGGGCGATACCATGACAAATTTATTACGTGAACGATGCGACTGGCCAAACCGTGATGCGTAGCACCGAAAATGCCGTCCATTACACCAATAACATACCCAACATCCAAAACAACTTTGCCGATTCCAATTGCTGTTCTCTCAAGTCTTCGACGGGCAATGAAATGCAAATACTTAAGTTCAAATTTATAACACGACTTGACAGTCACACACACAGAGAGAGAGAATGTTTTATAGAGTAAACTGCTAAAAACCACCCCAATTACATAAAGAGGTCTTTCGGTCAGGTTAAATGCGTTTGCTTTAAATTACGTGCAAAAAAATCGACCCTCAATTCAAACTATACCGTTGCCAAATGGACAAATGAAGCCCCGTCACCTAAAGATAGCCCAGAATTGGTGAACCGCAAGACCGGACATCACACCGTGCTGGTTCGCTGATATTGTGCGATCCCTTTTGTCCCACTCTGGATCAGAGAATCACCAACTCCCTAATAAAAGGTTGACAAACAATACGAACAAAACACTGTTGCGCTTAACAAAAACCTGATCTGATCCCCACGTATTAGCTGTAAAATTTCGCGACCTAGATTTCCAATTAATTCCTACCGCAAATAAAAAGGTTATAGTCTGATATCTTGCATTTTTGCTTCGGGAATTTATTCATTCTAATTTTTTTCTTCATATAATGACAAACCTAACTTAAAAGAATCTTCTTGCCACTGAGATTCTGGAACAAATATCAACCAAAATTACAAGAAAAAGCTTTAAAACACAGTCGAGTCAGTTGGAAGAAGCGGTGCTCGAAGTGTGATGACCATATTGACGTACCCCACCCACCCACCCTCCACAAATTCATGCCTACCTTATAGAATTTAGGAGGGTGCTGTGTGCTAGCTGTTCCCACAGAACAGCGTCTTTCATGTCCCTCAGCATCGGTCGAAAGTGGCCCAAGTGAAGGAAGCAGCCGACAAGGTGCTCTCTGCCCCACCTGAACAAACCTTTCCCAACTACCAACTGTTATGAGTCCTGCAGAATTGTTCTGCTTGTGGAAACTCATTGGATCTAAAGCCTTGCCAAAACTGCTCGGATCAATTTGACACTGGGCACACAAACAAAGGAGGATCATCGAGAAAGGCACCTTACATTTACATAATCACATGGGTTTCCAATTTCATTCGGTGAACGAGACACGAATGCGCTGGAAATCAATGAATTCCATAGCGTTTGGAGAACTGATAAATGAGAGGACGGTCAAAGTTGTGCTTATTTATTAACTTCATCCTGAGTCTTAAAAACGATGCTCCAAATGGAAAAGTGTCATATCGTGCACAAATTTTCGACTTTGGTCTTTTTATGGCTCGCCAAAAGGACACCTTTTTAATTATTTCACTCGTAAAATATTCGCGCTAATTGAAAAAAGTAGTGGCAAACAACGCATTTATACGAATATCGGAAAAGAGTTAAATTGCAGCAGTTACACTTTGAAACTATTGAGTGTATAATTTGCTTGACCACGTGGTCCTAAATACTGCACAAAGGAATGGAAATTTCTAGGCATACTCACAGCACCATCGACGGATTCTGTAAATGCACCGGCGTGTCTGAACAGGCAAGCGGTCGTCTAGGCTTAATTTGCCACCACTTGGACTTTGTCTTCTCCTTCGACTGTTCGTAGTACACGTCACCGTAGAGCAGGATGCTCTCTTCACCTTGACAGCTGGAGATCCGGTTGGTGTAGTTCTTCCGCAGGTCGCCCACAAACTGCCACGGAAGAGGAGCGATTTCATACACGCGACGGATGAAGTCCCGCGTTTCCATGCCCGAACGATCCGAACCCTCTGCGATCTCTTCCATCCACCGGTTCATGCTGGAGTAAAATGAATCAGCCGAGGTCAGCTTCATGAGGTCCCTTTAAAGTAGAAAGAAGGGCACAATCGGGTGAAGAAAGAAGGTGCATTCTAGTATTCTCAGTGCACTGAATTGCCGTAATTGGCGTTAATTGCGGTCCTTCATGAATGTCCTGGCTTGTCGATCATCCTGTGCACTTTGACTTTGATTTTACCCGTCATCTGACGCTCATTATTCAAGGCCACCAGCATTCACCACTAATGTAGGTCTGCATTTGATAATGCGTTGAGAGATCGGGTAAAGGTTTGAGTCACTGTCTTCTTACTGCCTCCTTTCAATGACCACTCCGCGTCTATCTTGTTGGCATAAGAGCAGAACTGAATTGCAGCCAAAATACGTCTGCATAGTCAACTGATAAGGTGGAATCGATTGCCACACTTGTTAATGTGTACCATGTTTAATAAGATCACATAGTTGCAACAACTTACAAAAAAAATTAAGGAATTCATAAGCAGTTGCTACGTCAAACATTAGTGTGCTATCACATTGAGAGCCTTTTGAATGGTGTGACCAATCAAGTAGCACTGCGTGGTTAATCGTATTTCGTTCACTTAAAATGCACTAACGGAAATGAATCATAATGAGTCAAATCAAGAGCGACAATGTCAACGTTTCGCACAATTTAAGCTTCTGAATCTAACCAAACGCATTAAATTCCTTGTTGTAGCACCCAACATTCACCAATTTTTATGCCATCGCAGAGTAAAATTGGTGAATTGACTGTATCAGACCTTTCAATTTGTACCATGAAAAAAAGGAATAATTTATGAATTTGGAAGACGATTTTCAAAGTGAAAAGTAAGTCCTATGAACCAAAAGATACAAAATATGTGTTTTTTGAATGGCAGTACCCTGTTCGTTACCATGGATTGCACAACTTTCAAAAACCTACAATATTCATTTCGACAACAATGAAACGGAAATTATTGGAACACCCGTGGCAATCTTGTGTGGCCGATTGTAGAGGGTGCCTGACACAATTGGTAAAAAATTCACAACTTTGTGCAGTTTAGGACAAATTTTATGCGATGACATTTTGCGGAGTTTAACAAATCTTGGTGAAACAAAATACAATGGCTTCGAATCTGACACCTTGTCAAATGTTTCGGCGCTTTTCAAGGACAGGCGATTCTTTAACTAAACAGTCTTGTGATTTCTCGGGAAGAAAATCAGATGGTAATCTGGACCACCTTATTGAGACTTTCATGCATTGTAGACTGATGCACTCGAAGTAAATTTAAGGCGACACTGAAAAGAGTTTTTTTTTTCATTTCCTTCCACGATCGCTTAAGCCGCTTTTCACCTACTCAAGACACAAGCATTATCGAATATTTTGCCTTTTGACAATGTAGGTGTATTTTAAGAAATCTCAGGCCAGAGCACATTAACCGAAATATCCGAGCGTCCCACCGAAGTCTTTCGAACTTAGAGGAGCGCCAGAGTTGCTTTTAACGAGGTGGCTGGTCCTAACTCTCTTCTGCTTTTTCTAAGTTGAGAACATTGACAATACGACGAAGCCCCGGTGATCAGAACTAAAGCAAAGACTCATGTTATCAACTTCGACATGGGACGAAGGCAACTGCGTAGTGAATTAAGTTATGAGAGGAAACATTTTGTGACCACGGTTGTCTGGGCTCTCAAAATCTGGCAAGAAATTTCAGGGAGGAGCGGTTCAGTCTGAGCCAAACCGCGTCACTTACAAAAGGAACTCATTGCAACCTACAATAACCTTCGTCACGTGACGCAGAAGTCAACTGGGAAAGTGTTAGTGATCAAAGGATACATTTCTACCGGCTTGCAGGTAAGCAAAATGGCCTACTCTGAGAGGATGTCCATCACAACAAGGCCGGCTCTGAGCCCGACTTCTGAGCCTTCAAGGAAGAGGGCATCCCAGGTCCGCAGAACAACGTCCATCGGGAGGCATGTAGAGAAGAGGGTTAGGAACCACTGAATGGCGTACAGATTTGTCAGTGGGGGCTCAGAGGAGGACTTCGTTGACGCGATGGTGGAGAACTTGGGGTCCTCGACGGCTAATGTAGATTAAGAGGCTTCTGGTAATACAGTTTAAATTTCTGCAGCTATTGCCTATAGTCTATTTTTTTGTACTTAAAAAACCTGAACTCGTTGAACCGGTGCATATATAAACGGCAAAATAACGCTTCACACAAGTCTTTCAATCGCAATCCAACCCGTTGCAAAACTGCAGAAGTAATATTCGCCAAATATTATGGAATCATGGATGCCGAAGATTCACGATAACCTCCAAAAGCGAAATACCGCTGTTTCTTTTGATGTTAGGTTACTTTAGAGAAAGACACACCCCGAATTCGTCTTCTGTACCCCATACTAAAGTACACGGTCCCCAAGACATATTTGACTGGCATTCAATGAACAAAACCAAGTTCGCTTGAAAATCACGTACGATTTAACAGTGGTTGCAGACCAAGTATTTGGAATGCAAAGCAGTATGTCGATCAGAGCGATCAAGATCATAACCTAGATTATGTATATAAGTGTACATTTGGCACATCAATGCGGCCATGACGAACTTCGTTTTTGTGCTTTGAAATCGATTAGGCCGAAACGTTTGGATAAAATGAGCTTCTGTGCCACAAAAGTCACGATCTAGTCGGCATTGGAGATGCGAAAAGGAGACTTGGGGAATTCCATGCTGCCTACTTGAAGGAAACTGGTAGAATACCTACTAGTCATAGTTGGATCTTGCCAAGAGATGCTGAGCACAATCTCTTCATCTAAAATAGCACAGATGGCTCCCAAACGTATCAGTCTAATTTACCCCAGTTGCCCCCAAGCCGTCTCATAAACAATAAAAAAACAGGAGTCAAAAAGGCGTTTGTTAATGGTAATATGCCGTCCTATCAGAGGTTGGAAATCTAGCCTAATAAAACAGATGTATAGCCAATGAAAGATAACCAGTTTATTTAATAAAACTGCGCATTTGAATGTGTTGACAATCATCATGCTGGCGATATGACCAGAAGATCTGAGTAAAACCACCATACGGCAGATATACTTTCCAGAGCTGCTAACTCTAATTACATTCCGTCTAAGGAATGGTAGAAGCTAAGGAGATCCGTGGTAAATTGGACTTAAGCGTGTCCAGTCCCGCAGTAGGTTTGCAATAACATTAGAAAACTAGTAGTGCTTGAGGAGGATTGATGTCACTGAAGTATACTATTTTCCAAATTATCCATGGATGCATAATAGGTGAGCAAGTGTTCCCACTGGCGAATTTGCGTTTTCGGAGCCATACGTTGTTTGAATTCAATCATACAATCATGGTGGACGCCATCAAGAAAGGTAAAATCAGATTTGTGTAGCGCGTGGAACTAACCGGCATCCTCCTGTAGCTTCTGCAAATGTGCGGCCAGTTCTGGTTGACGAACAGCCAGTAATTCCCTGAACACGGCAACATCGACGAACAGAGCCTGCAGGTTTCCTGTGAAGTAGGACTCAGGGAGTACAAAATCAATGAGGAAGATCATAATCTGGCAAAAAGAGAAAAACTCGAACTCAGACGTGCAACCCAATTCACTTCGACGCCTTATTTGTCGCTATTGAACACGAATATCGAACATCAAATATGCCGACAGTCACAAGTGCAGAAATTTCGTTTAAACTCCCCCAAACAAAAGCTAGAGGTTATACAAATACGCAGTTCAGAGATCGTGAATAGTGGTAGGTTAGCTCTAATCCAGTACCGCCCTGTATCCCTCTTTCCCTTCCCTCAAGCATATGTGAATGGCGTTTTCAGTGGATACCATCGCTTGATAGATTCCTTGAACTAGGAAATAGATGTTACCATTTTCGACAAAAAATGTTTAAAGTTTGACAGACCATCAGGCATTTGGTGAGATCACTGGCATTACAATTGATTAATATGTAAATAAACTAGTCAACTAATACTTTGGTTGACAAGATAGACGAGTTCCGCCTTCCCTCCCCCCAAATCAAAGATTTCACTAGTCGGTACCTTTAGTGCCTCCTCCTCATTCCTCTCCATGACATTTAGAATAACAGCTGCAATGATATTGAAGCCTTGGCAATAACCGACGCGTCGATTCCACCGAGAGTAAGCTGTTAGCACGCGTTTCAATGCCTCCCTATCGTCCTCTGTTTCCACAAGCTCGCCACAACCGGTTCGGTGGAGGTCTTTGACGATCTGACGACCAAGACGTTCGTCCTCCACGGTCTTTGCGCAGCGCGGAGCAAAGAGGTTTTGCTTAAGACGCAACCAATTTAAATGCTGTGCGTTGAACTGGTGATTGGCCAGAGCGAGCCACACACGTCGACGAAATTTAGGTGGGATACCATCAGGTAGTCGCGCCACTGCACGCATCGCATCTCTCCAACGCCGAAAAGCCTCTTCGGAGTCCGAGATAGGTTCCGCCACAAACACATGGCTTGCAGCTAAATTACAAAATGAAAGAGCCCACTTAAACAACCAGGTTCGCCCATACTGCCCCACGATTTCAACCAACCCTTTGCAGCCTCCCGCATGAACGAAAGCCCTACGCCTAAGCACCTACCTCTGGAAAACGGGAACCAACAGGTGACTGCTCACATGGCTGATTATTTTTGAATTCTCTTCCTCTTTTAATCTTACATGGGGCGTTTCATTGTACATTTCAGAAAATGAGTGTAAAGAATCTGAAGGAGTGCACTTTGTCTTGGTTAAATAACTGGCCGAAGACCTGTTCCATTTTAGACGTTCTATCTTGACAAGCAGCTAATTTACTCGTGTTGGCTCTAACAACTGGCGGCATAGTGGGTTGGAAAAACAGTCAATTAGCTTGTAATTAGCTTATTTTCATTACCAATTGTCGGGTTGAATAGAGATGAATCTAAACCGAATCCTTCAAAAGTAAAAAGAGATTCGTGAAGAGTTATTTTAAGCAGCTGAAACACAAATCGCTTTGCTCGAGAGGGTGCACCTGGGGCAGATCTTAGCTGCTACATCCAGGTTCAAACACAGCGACGCTTAAGCCTTGATCAATTCCTCCGGGAACTTTCAGATTGCTCAAGCATTTCTGCACTATACTATTTTGGGTCAGGACAGCAATTTATAGCTAAATCAATCTTGATAAGGACTTGGTTGCCACCATTCATGTGACTTCGTTGAGGTAGGATTTCGGCTTGAACTTAACGCAGAGGTCGATCTTTAGTCGATATTTTTGAAAGAATCATCTGAACCTATCGTATCAGTCAGTTAAATGTGAACTTTCTCTTTCAGCTAGTATACCTAGGTAAGCAGCAGCGCAAAAGTATGTCAGTGTCGAAGTATACAAAGAATACACGATTAAGGCACATCGACGACTTTTGCTGCTTAGAAACAGTTTGTGAAAAATGTCTATTTCTTAAATTGAAGTGTTTTATGGAAGTCATAACTCATTAAGTAACAGCGGCCTTCAGCTAAAAGAATCAACATGCTGAGGTAGCAGGGATTTGCAGATCCAATTTAAAAAAGAGGCCTGAGTAACAGGACAAAGGATAACGAACATATTAGTTTGAATCTGAAAAAAAAGTTAAGGAAACGGTGTGGGATTAAGCCTAACCTTTTTTTGTTTGACTAGAACTATTTAGGTGAGAATCTGCAAGTATGACTTGATTAATCTACTTCATAACAAATTATGCCGAAACCAATGAGGTGGGAAATAGGGAAAAACTAGAGTTTGCCATTATAAAAAGATTTTTGGACATCTCCTTCTAAAAGCGGGGAGAAAGCTACCGATTTGGTTTCGTGTGTGTTTTTGCACCCAAGTATAACTGTTAAGCATCGTTTTTATATGGGTTCTAAAATTACTACGTCATATGGGATAATTGACTAACTAGGGGAGGTTGAGAGAGCGGGCTCAGGCGGACAATCTCACGTGACCAGTTACCTGCGTCAGCATTGCCTGAAAATAATCCCTGTACCTCTAGTTTGCGTAATAGTTGCCAAATGCTTTAAAGGCGGTAGGCCATTGCTGCTCTGGGCAACATTAACAGTATTCACCAGCTCGATGTCTTGGAGTAGAAAAATCGTTAAATGGTGCTACATAGCGTGTTTACTTAAAAAATGACATTTTTCTGGAACAGCGAGCATACATACTACTTAAAATTACCGTGAATACAATTTACCAGAACTCATTCAAGTGAAAGCAGGGCACCTAAACCAATTGGACATCGTTAACAGCCTACTCTGTGGATTGGGACGATAAATTTACATTATTTTGGAAGATCTCTTAAAAATTCAACCGGAACGGTACAAACAACATCCACCCACTTTACGCTAACGATGAACTAGAATTGACGTATGATTACACCGGAAATAAGAATCATGGGCTTATTTAAGAATCATTACAGTGTTCAAAATGAGCGCACAAAAAGTTAAAAAATGAAAAAAGTATGTAGGCTTTGCCCTTGTAAATGACGTCCACAAATTATATAGCAATGTTTAACTAGGGAGAAGAATTCGGGCAAAAACCACGTTTGCTCCCCCATTCTGGTCGCTTACGGCAACGATAATGTTTGATTAAATTTGACATGTAAAAGTACCCATCCGTACAATGAAAGAAGAACCTTCGCATGAGCTTAGATGGTCTATTTGTTGCCCGGCTACACATCACCAACTCCCCAAGGTAACGTCACGCTTGGCTGGAGTCCCGTTTTACGAACGCATCAACCACACAAAATAACTAGCTGAACTTACGCTTCCTTCTTCGCACAACACGGGTTCCTGCCCCGGGAGTTAGTGAGGGTTTTAAAGATGTAATCTTTCGGCGCATCGGGTCGCATAGTTCAGGAGGTAGATCGGGGAAGGGTGCACTACTGTCCTCAACCAATATTTCAGTTTGTCCTCTCGTTTTAATGAAAATATCTCCTCTTTGTAACTTTCGCCCACATGCAGCCCACTGATTGTCCTCATCCCTTATTAATGAATCATTGGCACCGCAATCGACGTCCCCAAACGTTACCTCACACATCGCAAGCTAGCAGAGACTGATCGCGGGTGCGCTCGCCTTGCATGTGCAAGAAACCACCTCCGGCTTCGACTCCACAGAAGCGCATACTTGAGTGCGCGCGCGCGTGCGCACTTTACGTACTGAGAGTGAGACCTTCCCACAACCAATCGAGTAGGGTCATAGATGCGAGCGTGCTTATTGGATGTAATCGTAGACCAATCGTCTGCAGGAGAAAACTTTCTGATTATGAGATTGGTCCCAATGCGGCAGGACACATCCTCCCAATGATTTGTTGTCTGTTTACGCAAACAAGACGTGGATGGATTAGTTTTAACTTTAGGGGTTAAGTATTGGTAATAAGCTTGCCGTTAGTGGATGTCTGTTTGCGTCATCGGCTGATCAAAAAGACCAGATCCTTTTTCTCTCAGGAAAGTGATTTTTCATGAAAGATGTGATCCTGTTTTTCACCCTGGTGTAAGAAAATTGGAAAATACGACGAAATCTGGGTATGCTTCACGTATCGTTGGGGCGAAAAATGAATTTAGCATTTGCTGCTTGGCGTGCTTACCGAAAACGGTCCATTCATTTAGCGAAACCGCTTTTGCATGTCAGGCACTGCGCGGTAATTTTTCAATGGAAAATTATCTTTAAGAGAATGACGTTCTTTATAACACCAAGGTTGTTTTTAAGCTGCCAAGAAGACGTAAACCAGAAACCGGCTTAAAAAATAGAACAGTTGGCTAAGGTTTTTGACACAATCCTGGTTACTGACAGCGACGAAGTCGAGATGCATGGACTGCTGTTTTTCACAACTTATTCCTTTTTGCAGGCACGGCCAGGTCGCCTTTTCCCTTAAATTGAATACCTCTGAATAGCCCCAAGTCGTTCTCACTCGTCTAGCTCTTCAGTGAAAAAAACGTCGCGTTTTTGATAGATTTAGGTGTCAGTTCCCATGCGCAGTCGCTACAACATTTTGCCCCGAAGTTTTATGAGGGCTCTCCTGTACAGTTGTAATCACGTTAAACTTGTAAGATTTCTGTTCTGCCGAGGATACAGAATCCAAAACAGTAGATTAAACGGTTCATTGAAGTAAGTGAATCCAAGGTATTATGAATGCAAAACGTATATACCACTTAAAATAAGAAACTGTAGCGGATTAATAGCGATCGCGCCTGAGTGAACCCTGGTTACCGACATCACGGTGACAATTACTCATCCCCCTTACATTGGTTACCGTATTAGATGCAGTCATCCGTTCACTCATACACGCACCAAGACACACTTGGCTGGCGTGACGCTAATAAACGGTCGTGTCCTCTGTCGCCTCCCTTCACTCCATTCACGGGTTGTTTCGGGCTGTTAACTAGAGGGTTGTAAGGTAGTGCTAGACCCTACACACTACAAAACCACGAAAACATCTTAGTCAGGCTTGAGTCCTTTTCTGCAAATGCGTTATGTTGCTCCTGAGTCGCTTATCCTCCCGCATGGGACGCATCTCCTTGTTGTGGTACTGGGCCCGAACACCCAAGTAGAAGACTTTCATTGAAGTTTGTTTAATAATCTCAGTTGACCATAACAAGGAGTACAAAGTCCAAAACGGGCAAATGTGGTCACATTTAGAATTGTGAAGCACCAGCTACAAAAAATAGTCAGAATTAGAAACGTAATTCTTGTCCAGATGGCTTCAAGGACAATTCGGACCCCTAAATTCTTGGCAGTCTCTGCAAATTTTGTGCAAGGTAAACATAGGCAGTATTTGGAATGACACTCAGAACAATAAATCTTGACGCAGCGTTTGTTTTAGTTTGAAAGCATTTGACCCAAACGTGGCCCAATCGGTATTTCATGTCCATAAATGTTTTACACAACCATTCACCCAAGTTATACGTCCAGGAATGCTGCAAGCTTACACTGAAAGAGACGTATATCTGCAGGTTCCGCGCTGTCGACAGGTTCCAAGCACAAATGAAACTGACACTAGAGGACGATGGTAAACCTGCCGGACTCTCCAATCACGATATTTCTAGGGTATTAGAATTCTACCCCTGCCGCATCATCGTGGTTAACACCATCCCACCTCACCGGAAAATAAATGGTGCCCATGAGGTCATTGGAATTCGCCAAACAGTTACACACAAATTGATGTTACGTCTGCACGGCCTGTTGACACTCACCTATACTACAGAAGTATGCATACTAATGTGGTTAAACAAGGATTTGAGCGAGACGCTGCCCTCGACCCAAATGTAACATTTGTGAGAACAAGGTTATGGGAGGGGCGGATGACATCGCTAGACAGCGAATAGCGACGCTATCGAGAACCCAAGTTCTCGACGTGACTCCGACCTTGTAAACAAATGAAACAAGTCTTCTGCTGGGTGTCTGACAACCGCTGTCATCTTTCTGGCAGCTAAAGTGTTCTAGGTACCATTTAGTGCAATTGTTACACGAAGACCGTTCGAACAACCACCTAATAAGCTTTTAATTATATCACACATAAATTATAAACTATGTGGTGATCACAAGTCATGCCCCTTTCACACCTGAGCAAAGCTTTCGTCTCTTATCGTCGCGAGAATCTACTCATTTTCCTATGTTGGCTCAAGAAGTAGAGTGAGTAGGCATACAGACCTTGCAAACCACCACCTACACAGGCAATTGCAGCGACTTTCTACCTAACAGGTTTGATTTCCAACAATCCATACACCTGATAAAAAGTTTCGTAACTTACATTTATTAAATGCAAAAAATTTGTACAGATGAACGAATGAGCGGTCCTTAAGAGTGAGATCTGAGCTCTCTAAGATGTTCCATGTACTGGGCAACAGTAGCTCGAGCAATTGCCCGAGATAAGGACTCCATTGCCTCTCCAGCGAGGAGTTGCTCAAACGAGGGTTTCGGCAGTGCATCCTGTGAGGAATTATCTGAGAAGGCCTTTTCTAGGGTTGAAGTAAACACTGGCAAACTTTGACCACTAAAAAGTTCCGGGAAATGTTGACGCCCAAAAGATCGCAGCAATTCACCGCACATGGATGGTGGGCAGGTAGGATGGAAAGAAATCTGAACGAAACCAATAAAAAACCTAACAATAAACATCAAGCTTGGATTTCATGTACCTGTTAACTATAAGAAAGCTAGCATTGACCGACATGCAGGTGCAGTCTACAGTACTTGCCTAATCTATTGCCTATCGACTAGCAGAGACAAAATGACGTACTTCTAGGAGAAGGCCTTTGATTGTCGGACTCTGACCCAAAGAAAGAGCGATGAAATTGACATGGAAATCACCAAGCCGATATTTGACACCACTTCCGTCTACTTGCAGCTTCTTTTCGAACTCGTAGACACCCTTGAAAAGGCCTGGAAACTCCCGAAATGCCAAGTCACACGTAAGTATCTTTTCGGGCTCCGTGTCATTGATAACGAAACAGGTGGCTGGAAAATCGGTCGTTGTAAATACCTGGAACGAACAGCACTTTACTGAATACGCAAGCATCTAAACACTAGGAGTGACTTACCTTGGTCACTCACGGACCGGTATACGGAGCTCTCAATTTTAACCTTACAAATCTCAACACCCCCTAAAGTCTAAGTAAATACTACCACATCTGCATACCCAAAAGTTCCATTTTTTTAATCATTTCATCTAGAATCTTTTTTTCCTGTGTCGGAATTCGGATGACTCTATGGAGAAAGTTAGAACCATTTGGACTTACGCTGAAATCCCGGGCATGTTTCAGCTCTAAAAGGGCGCAAAACTGAGTTTAAGGCGAAGAAGGGGATCCAAAAGGATTTGGTTTTAGTGGTCACATGACAATTTTAATTTAATGCGATATCCTAGAGGTTTATTTAGAACGATTGGTAGGTTTCTATTGAAATGCACTTAATAAACGCTTAGGAGACCAAGTTACACAGAATCTGGATTGTTATGCTGGGAAGAACTGAAGGCCACCACTAATCAAGAACCTTCAATAAGCGAAAATCCCTATTTATCAACATCAGTAACACGATAATATTATTTTATTATACGGCATCCCAGAGCAAAACGTTTTTTCACCTACACAAATATATTTTGTGAACAGTATTTTTCGAGGTGAACATGAGCACACGAACTGATAAACGACTAGGAACTGAAGGAAAAAACCTAGATGTATGCAGCATTCCATGGGTAAAAAACAAATAGAGTACAGAAAGACGAATCGGAAATTTTGATTAACCCGGTTCCCTGGACATAGAATTACACTTTGTGGATGTCGACGGCTGATACACCCACTTCAACGATTTTTCGAAAGGTTTATGCCCAGCTAGTGTCAATTCAAATCACCTTGGAGCCTCATGTCCTCTCAAAGACTTTCACATTGATGGTAGTAAGTTGTGCTCCTAACGAGTTCGAGTTGACACTTTAAAACAGGCATCAGAAACAAATAAAAGTGCAACCCAATGTTAAAATTTTCAACACGATGCAAATATAATTATTAAACAAAGTTTACTAAAGTCACGTGGGGAGCAAAAACGGCGATCAGCAGAAGAAATCTCTAAAAATTCCAGAGAACCACAACACCAAAAAGCGCGCCCCAAATATCAAGCATTAAATCGTGTACCATATTTTGTTTTTGAAAGACTCTAAATCGGGGTATAAAATGGACAAAAATGTCCTGATTAACTTCGTTGCTGATTTTCAATGTAATTAAATAAGTTTAATATTTTCCAAGCTATAGAAGAAATTATACCAATGGTCGATTAGTAACCATCAGTTTCATTTCGCTAGTCGTCGGGATTATGGATATATTGCTTTCATACATTTTTTTTCTATTTAAGTCATATTTTATGCAGTTGAGCTGTTTTAATCTACCAAAACCTCCAATGTTTATAAATCTAATTAAATAATTTACTTTACAGTGCCTTAACGCCCCATATTTGTAAAAAATGTCACTGATTGAGGCTAGAGGTTTTGGTTGACAATGTTATGGCAAATCTGCTAGCGTTTGTAGTAAATCGAGTTTGAATTTTTATTTTGATTTCGGACCTTTGTCTACATATTAATTAACGCGTAATTAGTAGTAGTAAACATCTTACACATAATTATTACCTAGGAGTCGGCTTGATGAACAGTCTTATAAATTCATCAAAAGAACGTTTCAGGCCGTTCGGGTTCCGTGTATTTCCCTGCTGTCTTGAAATCTGCTCGATTCGGAAATCACTCGTGGTTTTTAGCCGATTGTGTAATTGACCGTTGAAAATAGGTTACTAAATATCCACCACAAAATCTAATATGTCGTCAAAGTTTAATAAATAACGTTTAGTTTGACTTATCGTAAATTGAACAGTGTCGATTCACTTTCTCTTATTTCATTTTTTAACTCTTCTTGAGTTTAGCCCAGCCACTTGGCAACAACTCACTTTTCATGCTAAATACGAAGCTATTAACAATAGAAAAGTGACACACTGAGTAATTTTGCCTTTTATTTTGTTCGAATATTTCTCTTTTAGATCCATTCAGACATGCCTGGTCGTTATTGAAGTGGATACGCATGTTAATGCTCAAATGCAAAAGAATTTTTTATCTTGAGAGTTCAGATGGTTGGTCATCGATTTCATTCCATAGCTTAAACCAACTGTCCGTTGTTCAATTTCCTGCTTTTACATTCCTTTTAATCAACGTCAGGCGTGAATGTCAATTTTTGCTTTGAGTAACCAAAATATTGTACTTTTAATCTACCTGAAATTTACTTTTTCACCATTTTTGACATTTAATCGATTATGCCTCTACCAGACGTAACTTAGTTTCATGTTTTGCAGGTTTTATGGTTAATCTAATAGCTTCCAGATATACCTTTAATGTTCTTTAATGAATCTTCGGTATTATGAAGATATATCTTTCAGTTACAGACAATTTCATCCTGTTTATAATGCCATTTAGTCAATCTGTTGTGTAGCGGCGCCTTTACCTATGCGGCTGACCTAGTTTTAGGCTCTTAGGATTCATGGCCGGGTGCATTAATGTACTCTCCTTGACCGTGATGACATTTCTAATAGGAAAATATCAGGAGCTTCTTTATTTAAGTCGGCACGTCTGTTATGTGAAAGTTAAATGTTCACTTGGCTTTACGCTACTCAACTTTTGTACCCACATTTTCACCAGCTACCAGATCTATCAGTTCTTTTGACTGAATCTACTTTGTCATACTCGTAACACCCAGTCACAATTTTTAAGCATTTATGCCATCATTATTATTTGGCTAAATTTTCAGACAGGTATTCGCCGCACTGTTCCTTCACTTTCAGGAGCAAAATTACTCCTCTCCACGTGATTGTCACAAGCTGCTTGATCAGTTTTCCTCACTCATTTCCTCTTTTAAGTTCAAAAAGAGGGACGACGTTGCAGCTAGCAGGGACAGCTTTTGTGGAGGATCAGTACAAATTACCTGGGTGTGCCATCGTTGAAGGGTACTTTTGCAACTCTAAGTTAAAGTTTCGTTATGCATGATTCCCACTTATTATCGTCTAGGAAAGTCCTCACGAGACACGATGCCCACGTGCTTTAATATCCATTGTCATACTTGAATTGCTTCAAAAATTCAACAGTACACTGTGTATCAGAAAAATCCAAACTAATCAGAGGTCAATCAATTCCGTCCAAAAGCGTAATTTTCACGAAAACGTATATTCGCACAACCGCAGGCCCTCCGACGTTTTTAGAAGCGTGAGGCCTTCAGCCGAGGACGCTGCTGGGGTAAACGCCAACAACCCCGTTTTTGCTCAACTTCAAGGATCCACAGTTCTTTTATTGGCGGCCCAACATCATTGAGGCTGCAGGTGGCTCCACTTAGATTTTTCATAAATATCACTATGAGGTAAATCAATTGTTAGTGAAATGGTAATCAGCTTAAAAAGGAAACTAAATTCAAGTGGCTTGACAACTTCAAAACTGCGTCAAGTTGTGTCAGTTAGATGAACATGAGATTCGAGCCAAAAGATTCTTCGGTTGGTCAATTAGGAAACTCTTGATGCTACATTTATTTGTACTAGTCTCATATATTTCTTCTAGCTGGCCAAGACACCAGGAGATCCCCAAAAAATAATGATGGAAATTATTAAAGCTGGTAGCTTTAATCAAATTAAGCATTCTACTCTTGATCGAACTGGATTTAAACACACCGCTAGGTCATGCTAATTAGATATTCCTCGACCCAGCTGGGAGAGTTTGCAAAAATACAAATGCAAAAGTGTTAAGTAGAGTATGTAACCATTCTATGCATTTTATCGACTGTAAATTAACTTACATAGAGGCCGTCTTCTCTCCCAGATTTTAACAATGACATCAAACTAAAAGCATTCCTCTTTTTTGGCGGGCATAGAAAAAAGTCATGTAATGATCAAGGAGTGTGAAGCTAGGGGGCATTATTATCACTGAAACGTCGAAAGAAATTTGCTTTGAGGTTTGTTGGCGTGGGAACGTTGGGTGAATTGGGGAAGGCATAAGAAAGAGCACCAGCTGTAGGGTCCATTTCAGGGGCGTCGATGGTACTCCAGCGCTCCTTCAATTTCCTACGCAGCCGCGCCCGCGTCAGATTGTCCATGGCAGCAAACGCTCCACCCTGCTCTGACTCTTCGAGGTCCTTGATGGCGTGGAGGTAGCTATCCAGAATGTCGGCCTGTTCATCACCTCCGAAAGTGATTGATACGTTGACACCTCGTGGGCGTGTGTTGGTCTCTTGATCAACATATGGAAACCGCTCTGTGTTGATGGCCCGATGTCGCATTTGCTTGACCAATGGCAACACATTTGCTTCGCTTGCGGTCTCCTTGGTTGTTGGTCTGTCGATCGCGTCAACTAAAAACAGCCTTGAGTCTGTCTGTGTTGAGGCCGAAAGTCTGTGGAGATTTAAAGGAAAACATTCATTAAAGATGACCTACTACCAAGTAAAAGCCATTCACGACCAGAACTAACATATCGAAAGTAAAAACTACGCCGGGCCCGTCAAATAGCATATTGTTTACATACCCCTCTTCTGTGATTATGATCTTTTGTACTGTAAAAAAGCGTCACTTTATGACAAGAATGAAAAACACTTACCTGTCTGTTGATGGCCTAGCTGAAAAACAATTCATCTCAAAGGAATTTGGCATGCACGTCGCCGTCAGCCAAGAAAATGACAACAACACCACCTCAGTTCCTGTCATGACATCTGTTCTGCCACTGTGCTTCGTAAATGTGAACACCGATGAAGGAATCTGGGCTGTGCCGACATCGGGTAACATTGGCACAGTCAAAGCACAAAACCAGCGCATAAAATTAAATTTTAATAAGACATAGAGGGATGTTAATGAGGCCACGCATAAACAAAAAGTAGTTTAACAGATAACCCAGGGGAAAATGTGTAAAAAACCGAGGTGGTTAAATCCACTGAACTGTAACTCACAACAAGGCCTGGCTGTTTGGCATACATCCTACGCGGACATTGTCACACAAACTATCACCGAGGTCGATGGTTAAAAGGGAACTTATGGAGGGACTAGAAAGAGTGATATCTCAGTTCAGCTCAGACGTGGCAATTTTATCAACCATATTGCCCACCTGGGAGCGGGAGGCAGGTTAGGAGGCAACACGGCTGCTTTGTCCTCAGGGAAGATGAGCTGTCCCAAGCAAATGGCGTGGGGAGAAAAAATGGTCTTGGGGCAGGTGGCAGAGGGCAGGACGCCGGTCACCTCGAATTGAAGCAACTTGCTCATCTTCTCTTTGATGTCGATCTTGGAGAGAAGGACGTTGAGGTCCTGGCCCTCGAGAAGTTCCACGACCTCCGCATGAACTGACTCGAGACGCGCCAGCTGGCACTCCCACTCCGGCGCCCGCTCGATCGTCCGCAGCGTTGGCTGGCCCACTCGGCTGTGCAACTGCTCCACCAGCCTGTCCTCCTGACGGTGAATCTACGGGGTTATAAGTGAGTGAGTGAATGACAGCAAGCGTGATCTGCTGCAGTCAGTGGCCTGATTCCCCTCCCCCTACCCACCATTTTGTGCACCTACACACAGCAATTTGGCGGTGTGTGGACAGATTCAGACACACATTTTTAAGAGAGAGTTTACCGAATAAAATTGTTGAAATAGCAGAAGTTTCCTGAATTTTACTTATTAAAAGTTTCTATTCAACGAAACACTTAATGTAATTAAAGGTATTTCGATGTTTTGTTTAAATAGCCTAACTGATCTAAACCAAAAGTGAATTAGTCAAATTAGAAGGCGCTGTGTGACTTGTGTAGGCCAACCGAGATGTTAAACACTTTATTTTTTGAACAAGTCGAACGATGTAAATCACAATTAAAATACGGTGACACCCCTTTTTTAGAACAGTGCGCAGTTTAGTACCCAGATGACTGATGACCTGAATTATGTCTTACTTCTTCCACACAACCTAATCTAGGTTTTGCATGGCTTGGACACTATTAATGGAAGTTGTCGTGAATCATGTTTATTCAACCCCCTAGTCCGGTCGCTCCACCCCCTAAACAGGGTTCCCCTTGTTGCGGCATGTCGCCAGCCCCTCGAATCCTCAACTCCCCCTTCATTAGCCCGAATATTTATCTTGGAGTGTCCCCACACATAGGTCTCGATGTAAGCCCGTGTATGACTCACACATCTGAGCTACAAATACGCACGCGCAAACACCATACACGACACAACGACACCAACGTGGTTGACCTCTGAAGTAAACGCCTGTGTACGTCCTCTCCGGCCTTTTCCTTCATCGTGGGTACCAGGGTAGAGTAATCGGGCCACGGTTAACATCAGTGGCCCCGGCGTGGTTCAGGACGACATGCTGGGGCCCACAACAAAGTATAGTGCAAAGTGTGTGACAATGTTGCTTATTTGCAGGTAGTGAGAACAAATTGCGTGAGCAGTAAGTCCTTGAGACCTTCTTTCAGAAGGACAGACAAGTGGACCAGATAGTAGAATGCTCAATCTGTAAGGCGGTTTGAATACGCAAGGTACCCCCTATCAATTGAGAATTTTGATGCAAGGCGTCTGACTGGGCTCAGTTCGGTCATTTTTGTTCGGGGGAATGTAAAGCCGTTTCAATGTTCTTAGTGGATATGATAAGGCAGAAGTTTTGCAGTATCTCGATTGATGTGACTGAAGTTTGTGAGTCCTAATTGCGCCGCTGGAACCCTGCTAGAACAACTTGTCAATGCATAAAGCATGCTGCGATTCCTACAACCAGTTGGTGGTTATATAGATTAGTTGTGCCAAATTATTACAAAATTGTACGCTGAAGGGTCGGAGAGACATCACATGGAAGTTTGCTTGTTTGTTTCAATAATTAGGTGAAACTGAACCAAACGTCACTGCGCAACTACTTGTTACTTCTTTGAAATGAACGAAAACTGTCAACAGTAACCAGGTAACAGTGAAAGCATCAAGCTAAATGTTGCTCAGCTCTTTATGGGCTGAATGAACCTTGCAAGACAACTCGGGATAATTCACGTTGCAACTGTCAGTTAAGAAAATTTTGATCAGTACCATGTCCTTTCCACTGGCGCATTTGCCTCCTTACAAATTAAAAACGTGTCCGCATTATGATTTTGTTCTCTTATCAGCTATTTACCAGCTTGCGTTAGGATGGACTACTTTGCAAAGGACGCCTCGATGGCCCCCTTAAAAGCAGGAACGAATCACGCACCTCGTCAATGGCCTTGTCGGCGCACTCTCGGACGTCCCTTTCAATCTTGTGGACCATTTCGGCTGCGTCATCGATAACCGCTAAACGCTGACGTGTTCTCTGTATTAAACTTTGAGTTTCGTTTACTTTTCGCCGCAACTCCGCTCGAAGCTTCTGAATCGCCTCACCAAAGCTCTTCATCTCGTGTTCACGGTGGTTATTGAAGGTGCACAGCACGCAGACACAAGCAGAGCAGGCTTCACAGTAGAACCTGACGGGCTCCTCTGGGTGTTCTTTGCACGCAATCGCACTCTCAGCCGCCAAATTAAAAATGGCGTGATCCTTAGTCACCCTTATCTCTTTGTGTCGCTTGACACATTGGTCACACAGCAATTTGTTGCAGTCAAGACACTTGGATGAGGCTTTGGGGACGGGTGATATGGCCGCTGAGTTGGCTCTCTGGTTAAGCGGTTCTACGCCCAATGTATTGCGATTGATCGACGGAGTTGAGGACCGACCGCGAGCCAATTTGTTACCAAACTGGCCACAGATTTCACACTCACCATAGCCTGATACCTCAACATGCCCCAATTTGCGTTGATAGTGTCCTCCCAGAGGGCCACACACCGAGTCATCTTCGCTCGTTTCCTGTTCATTGCCAGTGGCAACGTCAAGCTCAGTCAAACGAGGGTGTTTCTTTGTTTGCGAGAGCATTTCAGCAAGACCGGAAACAAAAAAATTGTCCGGCAACTTCCGAACACCTCCAATTGGAAGATTTGTGCGCTTTCGACACAGTGGGCACGTGAAGTGATGGTAATCAGCCATTTTATTGTAGGTGACCTCCGAGGATATGTGGCTTTCAATGCATTTCTGGCAAAATGTGTGGAGGCAAGCCAGGGATTTAGGCTTGTCAAATGAGTCTAGGCAGATCTTACAGATGAGAAATTCATCGTGAATCTGTTGAGCGATTTCGAGGGAAATGGAGCCAAGCAAAGCCGCCGACGGGTAAGCAACCTGCGAACCCGGAGTGGGTGTCTCGGAGTGGTCGCTCCCCTCGAGTCCTTTGTTTACTTGAGTGGCAGACGAGGCGCCTGAACCGGAGTGGCCTTAAATGTTAATGAAGAACTGGGCAAGATCAATAAGTTTCTACAAAACAACTCATTAACACCAGAACGGTAACATATGAATCAACCTATTTGAGAATGACTTTCCATATCTACTCAATATAAGGGAATCAATCAAAAGTTAATCTTCAAAGCTAATTTTACTGAGATTAAGCTAATACAGCACCAAAGGTCGGCCTTTAGCTCCCCTAGGTTGGCACTACCACCTTTTCCGCTTCTAAAGTATTTCATTCAACTTTTAATAATTGGTCAAAGTGGAGGCTAAAACGGATTCTGCGTCTGCAGTAGACGATGTAGGAGATAACTCCAAGAAGTGAACTCTTTTTCCTAGAAGATATCTCAGTATTAAACCTTGGGAGACCTAGGAATGGCGATTGTGGTCGTATAAATGAAAGTGGTCAATTTCTGAGAGATAAAAGACCACATAATGGCCCACATGGAAGAGCTCTACCTAACGGATACCCATTCAGCACTGAAATTCCGGCTTTTTGAAATCACAAAAACATTTCGGCGTATGTCTGGACATCGGGCTCTTGAGAAAGAACAGACATTTCCTGTCTGGTTATCGTCTGGTCCCCGATGATAAGCACCATCGTGGGACGACCTGACTAGGCCATCGCCTTTTGTGTTCCACCTTCCACTTGCGGACATCCACCACTGTGACTTTAGCCACACTTCGTATGCTGTTCTGGTTCTCATACACCCAAGTAACTTGAAGAATTATAGAACTTTAAACTTCGCATGGGTGATCAATTAAATTTGACTTTGTGAGGTGCAACCTGGTTTGACGTCCATGTAGATCGAATACCGACCAGGTGAATTACTTCCTGCAAGAAATTGGGACACCAAATAACTTGAGTCACTTGATTACGGAAAATTTCAAGCTTTGGAATGACTGCTTTCATTGCCGAAAATCGTTAAAACTCTTATTAATAACATTCTGTAGTTCGACAAAAGGCCTTAGTTGGAGCGGAGAGGCCAAATTTGGTGAGATCATTGCCGAAATGCCGCCAGTTTACAAATGACTAGACTTTTGCCATAGTAAGCAAGGCATTCGTGTAGCACACCCTCAAGGGAAAAGTTTTACGACTATTTTAATTTCAACGGAGGAACCACAAACTTCGACGCATCAAATACATGTTAGCAAACGATAGCTAAGTCAAATTTTCTGCTCTCAGGATTCTAACAACAATTTTCCGACTAGATTGGCTTGTTCAAAAATAATTTTAAATGCTTTTCTGATTTGTTTCCACGCGAGGTAAAACATCCAACGGAATATAGTTTCAACAGTTAAATCTTAGAGTACGAAATAAAACTGTGTTGGGCATGAGGCCAGAGTCTTATGAAAAGACAATTGAGCAATGAACAGAGTGACAACAAGGCTCTCGAGATTTTGAGAAAATGTGATAAGAGAAAGCCTTGATCGTTTTGGGTTTCTTCGAAATCTTGTTCAAACTAAAAGGGAAGTCTAATGTAAAGGGTTCGGTATCATTTTAACCGGGGTCATGGCGTCCACACACTGGATAAAAATAGCGTACATAAAATGGGAATAAAAAGTGTTTACTCCAGTGGCCAAAATGATTGTAGTTAAAGTCCCATCTTACATTACCACCAATTTTTTTTCAATGAATTTTTTAAATACTTTGTCCTGGGGTTTGTGAAGAATACTAATAGCTGAAACAAGCGTTACGACTAAAATTCTACTTGACAATAGACAGGTGACTTGAACACTAACTTAATTCTAGGCTTAGCGTGTAAAGACACGGCTACATTCACTCATTCCTGTCATCCCACTAGACCCTATTTTCAAATATTTCCACGTCAAAAGTTGCCCTAAGTTTATCCCAAAAATTCAAGAAGCAAACAGTTACTCGTCAAGTTAAGACGTCATTTTTCCCAATGACAACGAACGAAATTTTGCGAAAACATCCAAAAACAACTAGAAACCGTCAATGATTTCAAGGTAATCAAACGACTGAAGGTTTCGCAAAATCTTTTGTTCGAATGACCAGCGTCTGGCACTCAAACGTGCCACTGACAAATTGTAAAATTTCTAATTTAATTCCCTTCGTGATATACAGGATTTTTTTGAGTAGCAGTAAAGAGCATTCCCATTTCCTGTGTTTGCTAAGGCTTTAAGATAATATAGCACTTGCTTCAGAGCAAATCTTTTGATCCCTATTCGCAATTTTAGGCAGAATCTCCTCACTAAATACAGACTATGTTGGCCGTCACAGCCCTCCAAAATTTGTAAGAAGAATGCAATTGCAGACAGTGGCGTCTTGTGAACTAACATTCCATGTTTGTAATGACGACAGTTTTTATTAACACGGGAACGTACATTACTTGTCTGACTCATGCCTCTGTCCCAATCCAGAAACTCATTGTTTACTGACAGTAAAAATTCAACTTCTGACCTTTTAACTTGAGCTTTTCAAGAATATTTTTACCTTGTAATTCCAATCAAACAATTTTAAGCACCCTGCAGCAGCCTACGAGCCGATCGTCATCTTAGGGCCTGAGTCAGCAATAACGTCAGTTTGAGATTTCCTGTTTTGCAGGAAGCATTGGAATTTCGGAAACTACATACCACAGGATAGCACATCCCATGCTATTAAAATCACGTGCTTAACGATTCGGCAGTATTACTATCAAGTCATTTCGCGCACCTGAATGCTTTCTCTCACGAAAAAACCAACCGAGGCCCTCTCGTAGCGGAGCTAAGAGGTGCGCGCGCCCTGACTAAGTCGATTTTTAAGCCAATTAAAAAAAAGTGTTTTTATGATTTCGTGTGTCGGAATTTTTATGTACTTTAAAATACCTATGTTGAAGTTACGGTTAATTTCAATGAAAGTACGGTCAATAATGCACAAACGAGGTGCGTTTTCATGATAATGACTAAGTAAGAAAATGGTTTATAAAGACCGCAATGCCTTACTGTTGGTGTAGCAGGAGTAAGACCATCTCCAATCTGCCCTTACCGTGACATTCACGTAGACTGTAATTACATTAGCGCTCAAGAAGTATTTTGCTTGGCTATCCCTGACGAGACGATCATGAACGCGCACATGAGACCAAGCACTACAAACTTAGTCAGTTAGACGGCGAACTGAAAAACTCCGAGACCATTGTAGGGTGGACGACGTAACTTCTTTGTTAGGCAGCACTTAGACAACTGGGACATTCATAACATTCCAACTGCATACTCACTTAAAATCTTTCCACAATTTAAAAAAATGTTTTAGAAACTTGCTTGAAAAGGCCATTTTTGGTGCTAGCTGAAAGGTTTTGCGCTGAGATGCAATGGCGCCTGGGTTCCTTGATTAGCGCTTTATGCGCAACCGTCTGAAGTCTATTTTGGAATCGTGTTCTTCTCAAACGCCCATTTTATTAAGTGTTTTATGGCTATTACAGTAACAAGTCCTGAATGTTTCTCAACTAGGTGATAAGACACCCGCCGAGCAATAATCCCTACAATACTGCATGAATGATAGAGTCGAACTGCGGACTTGCAGTCCTGCCTTCTTCTCGATTCCACGTTTCTTGTGAAATGAGTTTACACCACAATTTGGCAGTACAAGCCTCCCATCCACACAAAGTCAGTAATTCCACAACTATTTGGTCTTGTGTACAATGGTCTAAGTAACACAAGCAATGGCTGTACATTTTGCTAAAGTATGTTGGCTATTTTTTGAGTAATTGTCATAAAAGCTACACTTTTCTGAATATCACGTTGACTCGTAGGAAGTAATTAAAAGACAGTTTATGTAATTAAGAAACAATTCTTAGGAAAGAATATCGTATGAGTTGAAATCAGACTGTGGTTTTATTGAATCGTAATTGTTGAGTGAGCTTGAAAATAATAAAAATTACACTTGTTGACTGATGCTAAAACAGGTGTTGAGGAGCAATCTAATCTCGTAAAATAGCCGTAAGTCAATTTATTGGATAAAATAAATCACAAGCGACGTACTTTTGTTACTGTGACGGTTGCCGATGCTGGTATGCGAAGTGTTGGGCATTCTGAAGTGGTAAGATCAAAATTATCACCCAAATGAGCACGTCCAATCGCTGGATTCAAGACAACGCCAGCACGGCGATGTAGATTTTAGAGATGGAGTTATGAAACCGAAGGTGGTGACAGCTGACTACTCCGAGCTGCTGCACTCAGATTTGCATGTCTTAACTCCTCTGGAACAACGTCCCGAAACAGCTTCACACCAGAGGATCAGCCTCTAAACTTGCGTACTGCGGTAGTTGGCAGGGCTCGTGGAACAGACAGGCAAGCGTGGACGCGTAATCCACGATTGGTCTGTCCGTCTCTCTGGGCCGGGTGAACAGACGCACACGCTCCTCGGTAAATCGATTGGGCACCAAAACACACCGACACGCGCACATACGCAAGCGCACCCACAACGAGGAGTAATCAATGCAAGGTCACCCCCAGGGTTAGCTCGCCAGGTGTCTGCTGAATCTCGCGCCATCGCAGCACGCTCTTTGCGTTGTGTCGCGCTAGATTTGCCTTGCTGCTCAGCCTGGACGCTGAAATCGCCGTCGAGGCAAACGTGGAAGGATCCACCAGTGACTCGTTTGTTCACTATTTGTTCAAGTGCGTACATTTAAATCGCCCACCAAATTTGCTTGAGAAGCAAACTCAGCACAACGTTTAACAAAGACAATCGCCCCAATAATGCTAACTTGGCATGTGGGTTGGGAATGAAGCGTTGTTAGTAGTACCAGTTCATTGTTATCAGCAGTTTTACAAACTGAATGGTATTTACTAAACCACCTCATTACCATATGGTGTGGTAAAGATTTAAGAAATGTGAACATGATTCCATGCATTCATCTTACTCGGAAAAGCCTACTTTGGACAAACGTGGACGCAGCCCACATTGTTGGAGGTTCGCAATTTCTGTATGAAAAAAATGCCTCGTCTTCCGGTATGCAGGTTGGTGCCAAAGCCGAGACGGTATTTACCCAGTAAAGGCGGTGGTTGCATGCCCAACATGTTTTACTGCCAGTTATACTGACAGGTTATTCTATAATTAGACCTGTTGTAAAAGCACGGAAGAAGATTCTGGGTTCTGGCGTGATCCCTAATGCGGTTATCATCGCATGGATGGTAAACGCAGGACATTTATTTGAAGCGATGCAATCAAATCGTAAGTCTGATGAGATAGACAACATTTCAAGTAACAGAACGTGGAATAAATTAATAAATGGAAAGTAATAACAGTGTATTCAATTAAAATCGAAGTTGCGTAACCTGATCTCACAGTATCTTCTATAAAGGGCATTAGATTCACATGCTTTGTAAGTGGTTCTTAATTAAAATTTGTGAAAGTGAAGTTGCTCAATGAACATGAGTACGTTTAGTGCGATTGCTTGGTACTTTTGACTGTTTCACGGCATCCACATCCAACGTGTTGGTTATATTTGTCCTTCTGTCCTCAATAAATGCCTCCACGGGCGTAGCGAAATAAAAGACATTAAACATCAGGGAAGTAAGTCTGATGGGTAGGAATGGTATGAGGCCAATAGCTTGCCATACCTAGACAACACTTGGTGGCCGTTCGGTGAACAGGAATCCAATGTCTTCAACAGCACACTAGACTGGAGAATGGGGGACACCCGCAATGGAGAAATCGAGCAATTTTCGAAGTTTGGGACTAAGACTCAACGACTTGCTGATGAAGGCGGTGCGGCTGACTTTTTTCCCACTTCCTACGTCAGCTGGTTAAAGGTATTTTGAGGGTATGTTAAGCTGCGGATGTCGCGTTTCGTCTTCCTTTGCTCGACCACTTTGTTATTTACCTAAAGTGCACGAAATTCTCTCATTCGTCGTAATTTATCCAACTGCAAAGGTGGCGCGCGTGGTAGGGGTTCGAAAGGCGTTTTTTTTATTACGGTGCGTCGATGTCCGTGTCCTTGTGGCGTTTCTGTGGGAATGTGTGGGAAGCAGTTTTGGTGTGATTAGTGAAGTTGCCGTCGCATTCGTAGACATTCCGGAAAACTCCGCAATTGAAAAAAGCCACCTTTGGTATGTTGAAGTGGCTGCCGAAGAACAGGAAGGAGATACTGGTCTGTCTTCTTTATGTAGGAAGCTGCGTTAACCTTCCCACTTTTAATCCACTGAATTAATAATTAACGAAAACGAGCTAAAAGAGATTGCAAACGCTTAAGAGGAATTGAACAGGTTATCACCAATCCATAGTTAGTCGATTCACTGTTCTAGTTACCTTAACGAGTTAGATTGCCTGCATTGTCTTGCGCATGTCGCTCTGCCTCGATAAGCGGATCCCTGTCAACACACAAGTTGGCCCGTGAAGACACACACAGGTGGGCCTACTGAGGATTTACATATTGTAACGGATTCGGTTTAGCTAATTCGTAGGGTAATACTGAGAGAACATATTTCACTTATACCATAATTGAATCACTTGATGCACGCGAGTCTTTGTAATGTTCAGCCGAAATGAACGCCTTGACTTCTTCGCCTCATTGACCAAAACGAGAAGCTTCAATGTAAGTCCCTAGTTGACTTTGAGCCTAGTCAGAGTAGAAGTTGTTCCAGACGCCTGCACGGTGCTTGTTTCCGTGACGACTGAAAAATGACCACAGCGTCAGCTTAAGGGTTAGCATAGCATTACTGATAACCCGGTGGCTGGTTACCACAAATTTCGACTAATCCCTTTTTAATTTGTCACAGGTCTGAGATGAAAGAGTACTGGATGAAAGTTGTCCGAGTAAAGGCATGTTTAAGCCAAGAGTTTTGGTGGATGAACGCGTGATCAGTTATGCCGAGTATCCAAAATCATGCAAACTTTTCGCGAAGTCTTCAATGCTACTCGTGTCCCTAAAAAATATACACATACTGGCATGAAAAGATAATGCTTGCGTTTGACCAGTGACTGAAGATGCGTCGAAACATACTACTTTGTCATGATAAGTAGCGGAGGTAAGCTGTGGAAAAACTGAGTGCCATTGCTTTCTAGCCACTTAGGGCTTTTCTATGGATATAATGATTTGGTCTATCAAATTACTCGAACACTAGCCTTAATTTACAGCTTTGAAGTGCAACCGACCAGAAACCTCTCCGAGCCGCCTTTCCCCCTTTCTTCCTTCGACTTTACCGCGATGGGATTGGCGAATGACCGTGACGTGTAACCCCTGGATGTTTAAGGTGTAATTCCTGACAATCGATTTCACTCACGTGCCTACTTCATCCACTTCGTACACATGCTGCTACTAGTGTTTCAGTTCTAACGATCACAAATTTATACATGCACAAATTTGCCTTCCAAATGTGGGCCAGACTAAATACAATCACGGAAATCTAGAGTTTGCATGATGAAAACACTCTCAAACTACTATTAAATTTGAATATGGCATCGCTTTTAAATTAAAATAGCCTGGATTGTGCAGCCACGATCCCACAGCTTAATTCGTCATCGCAAGTAGAAGCGGAGACAGCAACTAGGTGTTGCGCAGCATCACCCACTGACTGCTGACAACCGTTACACATCAAAGCTCTTGAAGAGGTTTCGGTTTTTTTTTCCTTGATTATGCATCAAGTCTCTGGCAAATTGAAGTTTTAGCAGTGACTCACGGAGGTAATTTGAGCTCAGTTATCGGGTTCACACGTTTACTTAATTGGGCAAGGATCCAGTGCTACAAAAAATACTTGGTCAGGGCATGTTGATGGACAGGTGGACTGAATTCGAAATGCTTGCATAAATATACCTGCAAATTGTTTAATTTTCAGTCAATGAAACATGCGTTTCTTTATTCTCATTCAAAGAGAATTTGGTTTTACGACGCCTATACTTAAACCAACATTAATCCCCCTTGTACTCAATCTAAACCATTTAAAGGAATCGACCATAGTTGCTCAAGGTGTAAAGTGTCAAAGATCCACCTACCTCAATAATAATGAGACCAGAGTTTGGTCCAAGACCAGGTCTATCTGTTCAACACACTACCGCTGAATACGCTAAAAATCAATAGATTCCTGCTGATAAAATTGTATAGTAGGCAATTGTTTGCTAGTACCTAGAATGATCGAGGCATTGGCGCGGATATAAGGCCACGGAATGCATCACGTACTCAAAACCACTTCCAATGTGCAGCTTCTTTAAGCTTGGTGATTAGACACATCAACCAAGATGGAAAATTGCATTAATCAATGTTCGTCTTAGTCCGATAATCGCCTTGTCAAATCTTTGCCGCCGAAAACACTTCTTTCTAGACACATGTTTTGTTGGCCTTAGGTACCGCTGGCAGTTTGTGAAACCATCTTTACATCCCATACGATTTCACAAAACCGGATCCTTCGGTGTTCTACTGTCAGCTTTGTTTCAAGTGGCCATTTTCAGACCACTGTTATAGCGCTAAGTCGTCGATTGGCGCAAAGTACAAAAGCACCTGCAATGCACAAATCAGTTCAGTTTGCCGCATCAGGAATTTGATTAATTTATAGTCCTTGAGTTGTTCTTCAGGGTTTATTTTTCGTCTTCATTTGGGTGATTTGATGTACACTCTTTCGACTGTTTTTTTTTAAAGTAACTGCAACACTTCTACCACCCGGCGCCAGTGGACTGATGCAGACGGCTACTAATCAGGCGGATAAGGAACGCACGCAGAGGGACTGTCTTCTACATGCACACGGATGCATTTGCACATGCATTGTAAGTGCTGCTTTGATAACTAATAACCAGAGTAGTTATTTTTCCAGCAGTAGAATGCAGTCTCTGATGCGCCAGTTGAGTGAACCACACGTCAACTGGGTGTAGCACTTGTCTCGCGTCCTTCAGACATCATTTGATCATTTGCGTCAGTAATCATAGTTTGCTTGCTGAAGGTAAATTGCCATCAACTTACAAAACTACAGAACTCAAATTTTTTCACGAGGAAACTGATTGGTTAAATGTTTAAATTTTCAGAACTAGTGAATTCCACCTGGCAATTCAACACTCACAAAAGCAGAACGACACAATAATGCCATGTAGATGATTCCAGCAAGTTAGAGCATAATCATTAAATACATTCCAGAGAGAGGGGGGTAAATCTCCAATCTTTAAGCGTTTACTTTTCAGTTCATGGAAAGATAAACTAATGTACGGCAACCTCGATTCGTGCCTGTACTCTAATCTTAATTCTCTCAATCTCGTCCGTGGACTGGAGTTCCAGCAGTCTCATTCTGCACCACCCAGCTTGAGCCCGTAGACGGTGGTCAATTAGAATCTTGCTTGGATCTGTGCGTGCCCCCACGGAAAACACCTGGGATCAATTCGGCATTTCCGCGAAATGCGATTACTGTGCACTCGCATATTTTGGTGCACATTCGTCAGAAAGATCTTCCCATTTATGTAATTATCACTTCTGGCTGAAAGCATGAAAGCGACATTTTTATTTCACGCCTCAACCTGACGTCTTTTATCCCTTGTTAGAATAGTAGTAATTAGGCTAGTAGTAAGTGGATTAGAAAAAAACAGGAAGTGCTGGAGGGGAGAGAGGTAGGGCTTTGTCACATGATTGTTTGCTTGAGGAAGCGAGGTAGTGCGAACACAGTACAAAAATAAAATGAGTGCTGCCCAGCCCTGCCCCACCCTCTCCGCCACGTCCAACTCCGAGGGGCGGCGGTCGAGCTGGAGGGCGGGCGGGGGCCGGGGGCGGGCAGTGGACGCAGCGGTGGCCGACCCCGCAGGCGCTCAGATGTGGGGGTGGAGAAAAGCACTGCCCATCGGAGCCCCGTAGGCCACCGCAGCAGCGGCGGCAGCTTGAATGGGCACTGGCGTTCCATTGGTGTGTCGGAACCATTCAGCTGGGTCGGCCGTTGTCTACAACAAGCACAACACAACACTTTTTTGCCTGAAGTGGCTCTGTTGAACACGCGCCTGCCGTGAGCTTCCTCAAGGTATTTTATGTGACTATGAGAGCACCAGACTTTTCTTGTCCCATGGTTGTGATCAATCGCAAAGCCGTCTCCACCGCATGCGGTGCAATGAACAGCTGGCAACGAGGCCTGGAAGTTCCGACTGACAGAAACGAAGATTTAACAAGTATTTTTAGTTAAAAGCAGCGTAAGTGTAACTGATACTTTGTATCGGCATTAGTCTTTTTAACCTGGAGAGATACAGAACTGAGGTCTCCTGTGGCTGGCTATTTTAGTTGATGGCAAATGGCCCTGGATGAAATGCACTAGACATCCTTGAACCTTCTAACTTCTTCATACAAGCAATTACATGGTTCTGAGATTTCAGAAAGTGCAACAAAACACTACGCAACCAAGTAAAAGATGTGGGACACTATTTTTATAATTCAAGAATCTCAAAAAGTGGTAGGTACAGGCAGAGCATTCTGCAAAATGTCCAAAAAAGTTCATTTTGGAAATCCGAAATCCAAGCATACCTTTTAGGGGAAATTGTGAAGTTACACTGAGTTACGCCACATTGGTTGTACTCACTCACAACAACAATCTCAATTGTGTGGTTCAGATATTTTTCGTTCAGTCTTAGTCAACCTTCGGATCAGGGCCTGTTGGAGACTGTGCTCAAAATGGCTGTCTACTAAAATTGCTTTAGTAGCAGCCATAAGTCAACAAGGGAGGCTTTTACACGGGATTCTGAGTAAAGTTGGCCTGAAATCGAACCGATGTGGAGCAAATTAACGCGGTACTGCCCAAAGTTCTGCCTCTATTGACTGTTTATGGAATGGGCTGTTTAACTAGGGGACACCCAAGACGAGTTACGAAAGGGCACTCCTGAAGAAGGTCACGCGAGGCTCTTCACCAACTTTCATGTGAAAACTCTCATCCTCCTTCCCGTTACTGTGTGCATGAATTTTGCAAAAAAACTGTCACTGAATAATATGAAAGGGCAGCTAGTCGTGTGAAGTTCTTGGCCCTGAATCTGAAGCCCACTTTGACTGATCTGGCGCCGACTACACTAAGCAGTTAATGCCTTCAACCGACAAGAGTTAAACGAAAACGACTCCAATGGTCAGTCTGAAATCGCCAGAATGGCACCAGGGTAAGGCATTGAGGCCGTTTCTAGCTCGCGCCTACCTCAGCCCCTCCCGGCTCACGAAGCAAGCAGCACAAATTGGAGCTAAAATTACACCCAAGTGCAGGAAAGGTCCATCAAGAATAGGCTTTTAACTCCAATCACTTCTGGTCTTGAAGCAAATCCAAAGTTCTGAATGAGTCCTACGCTGTTTCATTGCTCTCTTTCAATGATGCCTCACATGTAATTATTCAGCTGTAAGAATTTCGTGCTTTCTGACTGGTAAGAACAATTGTCAGGCTGTCGTCAGCACGTCCCACGCAGACGAGCTAAGCGCCAACAGAAGTGCTGCAACGCTAGCCTTGTTTACGTGTCTGGGCCGTGATGGCCCAAATACCGTATGCAACTACCTTAATTGCTTATTTACAAGTGTGATTGCTTGGGGCAATCCTGCTGACAAGTTTCAAGTGTGTGTGTGTGGCGTAAGGTGGAGGCAGCTTTTTAAAAAAAGTTATTGGGTTGTGAAATAGGCTAATGTACGCTTATCGCTCTCACAAACTTGGGTCAGGCACATGCCAAATGTCGGATTTAGCAGTAGCAGTAGTTAAACCACACGTGTAGCTCCTGTCGCCGTGGGAACGGAGGCGCACAAATCAATGCAGACCTCCGGGACTTTGAGTGGCGAATGACAGACACCTCTGCCGTGGCGATTTTTGCTACCACCGCAGTGCCTCTAAACCATGTGGGAGAGCTTCTCCTCATCAGTTTTTACTTTTGCGGTTTTTCTGGGCACAGAGATTCTCACTTTCTGCACAAGTAACTCACGTTACTCGCCTGTTTCCCTTTTACCAGCCTGGAGAAATTTTGCGGGCATGTTACATTCAGCCATTGGCCACCATAAACTAAGGGTTCGGTAACAAATTTCTGCAGAAAACATCATGCAACGAAGTATTTTCGAGTTTCCCACTTTTGTACAAAAACGTGGTCTGTTATTTCAAAATATTCACTTAAGATTTTTCTATTTCATTAAACAGACAACAATAATACCGTTCTGCCTTTCAACTTAGCATATTCGTTTTGCCTTTTGTGGAGGAGTATAATGTCATGCACAACTACCCAATTAAAGTATTTTTTTTCACTTTGAACTATTGCTGTAGGAAAAAAACGAAATCCACTAGAATTCAAAAAAAATTTAGGAATTAAAAGTGAGATCATCAGCCTTGGCAACTACCTTGATGAAAAAGGAAATAAATGAGTGAATTTGGTCCAAAGTGTGTTAATTCCAAAATTGATCAGTGTGATCAGAATTTTTTGTTAACTGTGCTCACTAATTTGCTAACCTTGCAAAAAGGCATGAACGATGGGCCAGTAAAAAACTAAGAGTCCTCAGCGGGAACAATCTCGCAAGGTTCACTGTTCCCAATGATTCAGTCTGCTGGCCATCACACAGTGATGACTTTAAGCAACCAGCATAAAATGAATAGTTGCATATTTGACGTGCTTAATCTCATACCAAGTAAATCAAGTAACAGGTGGAAAAATACGACACTAGAGACAGTGCCAAGCATGCACACAACAAATAACAAACCACAACCTCACGCCCTCGAACTCACCTCGAAATCGTCCTCATCATAACGAGAACTCAAGTGTTCTTGCTCGGACCTCCATCCCAACTGAAAGCACACTTCCAAAATTAATATAACAATTCTTCCCTAGTTGTAGTCGTGGCAAGTAGTAATTGCGGGACAAAATTTTAATACCACAGCTAGCTGCCTTTAATGGTGAAAGAAGTTTGAGATTTTGCATAGTTATTAGGGGGAAAATTCGACGGGACATGGCTACATTCACGAGAAGTCCTCAAGGAATTTTCAGTGCAGCACATAGACAAGTGCCTACGGAGCCCGTCTTTTAGCCACGCAACGAAGAAGTACACAGACTTTCCTCGTCTTCCCTCAAATGTATACTTAATTTTAGCATTAAAAAATGTCATGTTATGAGCAACCTATTTGTAGCTTCAGGAGAAACGCGTTGAGAATGAACACACCTTAATTGGCTATCAGTGTAGGCCTAACCTAAGCCAATTTCCCAGTTAACATGAAGGAATGTGTTAAAACGTAATCGTGACCTGCACCAATAGTGAAATTGTTAAACCTGAAGACTTCCACGATGCGGATGTGACGAAATCTGCCAAACGAGTAACGTGTATGTATATCTTAACAAGCTTACTGGTGCATGTGATTTTATTGTCTTGTCTACCGTTATATACAAAACGGTGTCATTTTCGTTGCCAACTTCGAATGCCTTCTGTCACAGTAGCACACAATCAAAATGACGCTGTCTTAAAAGTGTTTCAGGTTAAAAGGCCATGAGGATTTACCAAGAGCAAACCTCGCGCCCTGCCATTCTGTGCGTTAATTCACGTCTAAAATTTTGGACTGATATCTCGACTACTTCCTCACCTCCACATTAAAACTTCCAATTAAACATTACTTCATTTTGATTCGTAAATAGGTGCCTCCGATTGGTGCAATGTCTCAAATGTCACTCACTTACCATATGCTGCCACTGACTCGCCACGACGGAGATAGTTTGACCCTTTACCGAGGCGATGGAATTCTCGACGCTAGGGGGCGGCGGAAACTGAATGGCGGCAGTGGTGTTGGTATTGGCGGCAGCTGCCTCAAGAGTGTCACTGACCAGATTGGTGTAAATCGGATGATGATGATGATGACCTGGTGTGTGTGAGGGAGGGGGTGGTGGTGGTGGTGGCGGTGCCATATGCGAGTAATGGGGGGTAAACTGGCCGCAGAAGTGATAGGACACCATTTGCGCAGCTGGGAGCTCCGTGAGGGAATTCGTGGGGAAGCATTGTGGTGTCATGTAGCTGGAGACCTCTACTTGAGATGGGTGAGTTGCGGACACGGATTTGACCTCTACTATGGCACCATCGGCCTTGTGCTCTGTGGGGGACCAGTTCTCGAGCCTCGCGACTTTCGGTGAACTCGGCTCCCCGTCTTCCTCGTCGTCTTCTTCGTCTTCTTCACTTCCGCCCCCATCGTCACCGTCGTCTTCATCCTCCTGGTCGAGGTGAGTTATTGACCCGTTATCAACATGGGCGCTTTCCTTCTTTATAATCATCGACTCTTTTGGGGAAGATGTCGGAAGTTCTCCAGCTGTTGAGGTGGACTCTCTCTTCGCCTTGTTCTCTTCCATGCTCTCCTGCTTCTTCTCAAGGTTGGCAAAGAGAGATGCCGGGGGAAAGGGCTCGACGAAGCCTGTAGTGGGAGTATACGAGAATGGGTAGATGGCCGATGGATTTGCCGTGGCATAAGCGTTCGTGGCGGTTGCTGCAGGTCGATACATGCCGACCTGGCTCTCAAGCACTGAACCAAGCTGGTGATAGTTGGGGGCGGAAAAGTGATGCTGGACAGCCTGCTGTTGTTGTTGGTGCTGCAGGGCCAGTGCATGGGCCTGCTGCTGCTGGACTTGAACTCGCTGTTGCTCCTTAACAAGTTGCTTCTCTTGTTTTCGGTGCTTTGCCCGGCGGTTCTGAAACCACACCTACAATCCATACACACATCTTTTTTAACTCAGGAAAGGATTTGAACATAGATCTTGACCTCAGGGATGTATAAATAAGTACAAATTTTCATAAACTTGTGTTGCTCAGTACGCAGCTACGTTTATTAGAGACTTAGAACCAGTGGAAATGACTTCAAACTTCCATGCCTCATATGCGAATTTTGAAGATTAACAGAATTGTATTTGTGTCTGTTTGAATTCAAAATATTGTCATGGATAGCATTGCATATAAGGGTTGAATGTATATAGGAGGAACGGCATTTGGGTAGAAAGCGTACGTGAACACTTGGTGCCACCTTGAGTCTTCACAATACTCGAAATTGGCGTTCTGGGGTATAAAAAAGAGTGTGCATTTTATGGCACTCCAATTACACAATGCAAATGCTATCTGACGGCCTTGAGTTCAGGTTCTAAATTGAGTCAGTTATCCGCCGCTAATGTGCTCGAAGCTAGCCCTCCGCGAGTGTCAGGTGTCAGTGCAATGTCAGCGCCGCGGTGAGGGCGGCCTTGTTTTTACCCTCTCTGTCACTTACACGGCAGCCACCAGCATGACGCCGCCGCCACCGCCACCCCCCAGCGAATCGGCGGCGTGCAACCGGCACACCTGAGACTCCTCTCGGGTCGATATCAGCCTGCAGTCTCGACGTGGCAGGTTTTACTCATTCGTTCTCTCAGCGTTCATCGACCTTCTTCCTCCACCAACCTCCTCTACCTCCTCTTATTCTTCTTTTCGTGTTAAAATTAATGTATATTATTTAAGTAAACCTTGTTACCTCGGTGTAAATCGCCCTTTAGAAAACAAGTTTGTCGTATGTCATCAAAGGCCACTTTAATACACCTTTCGAATTTGTACAAAGGCCTGCCAATAACTGAATATGCGCCATCGAAATTGCTCCAGGTACACTTTTGTGTTCTTTCCAGCCAGCGAGTTGCAGAGTCCAGTCTCTAGTCTTTGATTTTTTTAAAAATGAAATGAAATTTGTTGGATCAATATTGAACTAGACTAAAGTGGTCATTTAGAAGAAGAACCAAGTAGCCATGGTTATTCGTATTTCTGGCTTCAGTTAAAGAATCAGGTCTGGAACGGTCGCTGTCGATGTCGATGTCGTCGCTGCTCTCCCAACTTGGCCACTGAGTTCACGAAGTCGTTTGTGAACCCACATTACATATTACAAAAGGCAAGGGCTTCTGATTCGGTAGTTATACTTCTGGCGCGAAATTCCCATTTCAGTTTAGGTTAAGTTTAATTTATAGTATGTAGTTAGTCCTGTTAGCCTGTCACTTGGATCAAAGTTGTTGCATCAATGATAAATCAAGTACAACAAGGCTGCGTTTAGCAGTGAACATTCAAATAGTGACACCTAATCTACGCCAACTGTCCAGTTCAATTTTCTTTTTAATTTTTCAGATACCCCGACTTGTCAAAAGAAGGGCATTTAACTCCCAATCAGAAGACCACAGCTGATTTATAATAACTCCGTAACCAGGCAAGAGTTTGTGAATAGACATTAGTCAGAAAATTTAAATGTGCTGATCAGTTTCGAGGTTTAAGGTCTTCTTTTCAGATGGCTTCCCGAACTTATTTAATTTAATTTCAATGGCCCAAACGCTAACTCTCTGGCATCGTGAAACCGGTCAGGAATGCGGCATGCGATTCGCCTGCACAATTGACTTGCACAGCATGGTTTCCTCCACTAAGAGCTGTCTGAAGGTAACTTAAAGTGACTTCTTTCAGGGCGGCACCCATCAAGCTTATTCATCTGTCTTCGAGAAAAAGACAAGTTTGGTGCAACTAGTTGTCCCTTCCAGTGCAATTAAGACACACACACACATGCTTCAAGGCGAACACCGGAATTCTGTGGAGTACCAATAAAGAACTCACGGAAATAAAAGTATTCGAAACACGAATTTAGAGAATGTGCGTTGATGCCAGTGACATTCCGTCAACCGCTGGAGCGATAACGCGATTCCCCTTGGGACTGGTCGCAGCAACAGAAAAAAAACTCAGTTAAAGTGCAAAATTTGCTCAACCAATGCATCTGTCCGCTGTCAGATATAATCGACGATGACTTGAAATGGTCATGCAAAGTGCCTCGGAATCTCATGTGAATCCCTATGCAACGGTAAAAAGTCCTCAAACTCGGGCAACAACTACATTACGGTTTCTGAAATGAGGCACATGCAACCGGTTCGACACCCAGGCATCCCAACGCCTGCTGCAGTGTAATTGTGTGGGTGAAAGGGTTTGCCACACTGCGTGAGGAGGGGGTTGGGACCTTAATCGCACCCACCTAGTAGGTGAACTCACCAACGTCGTGTCCTCGCCTTGACACATTAGATGCCGACGCGCTACCTCCCAAGCAGCCGTCACAACTTTTAATTGCAGCTTGATGACTGTTGTATTCGCGTGTAGGTGTGTGTGTGTGTGTGTGCGAACTCTGCTACGATGAGCAGGTCGCGGTGACATATCATACCTCCTTCTGTTATATTCTTGGCTTCGGGCACCAGTCGACTTCATACAATTGTTAACTTTAACTTAGAACCCAAACGACTAACCGTGAATTTTTCCATGTGACTGATTCCAGACAAAGCGCAACTGCACCAAACCAGTTACATTTATGCAGCAAAGTGTTGGTGATTTCTTACTTCAGGAATTAAATTAAGAAGGCAGAATCGTAAAATCAAAAGTACTATCAAAGTTTAGAATGTATTTGTTGCTCACCTGCATGCTTTTTCACAATACGTGTTATTTATTGGTCTATCATGTTAATTTATGGCCTATAGAGCTAACTTTAACTCAAGTGGCGTTTTCCATTTAATCAGAAACACGCCTGGAGTATCCTATCTACAGCGTAGTGGTTCAATCTATTATGCGAGGACTAGAGCAAAACATAAGCGTCGAAAATTAGTTTGGAGCTTTGAAGCGGTAAGCCATTAGAAGGCAGATTTGGGAATCTTTAATAATCCAAGTCTGATGGTGGTTGATTAAAGGACTGACTGTCAGATTTCGATAACAGTACCTTAAATACGCGGGTAGACGAATCTACGTGCTTGACTGCAAGTGATTAAGCAAGTAGTCTGTAAGTGTCAAAGGCACATGTACAGGAATTCAGCGGTTCCATAAAAATAAGGCAGAAATTGAAAGAATATAGGCTCCAAGTCCTATGGGTCCCATAGAGGTCCTCAGCCTTGGTAAAGTGTAAAAGCACGACGAAGATTGCAGCGACAATCAATAAACACAATCGAACATAGAGCTAAAGGTAGGGGACCAACTGATCACATCGACTTCGCCTCTCTATGAGACACATTTAAACACACACCTTCAAGACCCAGCTCGTCACCTGCGACACCAGGTCAGAGTGTTTACAAACTGAGGAATCGGGGTTTACCCAACTTGGGTAGACGCTTTATCAACTGCGATGTGTGTCACCTGCTTACGTGCCTTCTCGCCACCGTGTTGGCAACCAAACCAACCCTTAGAAATGTCGCTGTCTGCGAGGGCACAAAATCCTCTCAAACACACTCAAGACCATCACGTTGCGAATGGATCGCTTCGCATGTGGTAGCTAGACGTTAGTTTCGAAGCTTCGTTGCTTCTACTGGCTGTTTGAGTCACACGCAGCCCACTTGTCTAGTGGCAGGCGACACTGGCCTCTGTTCCAGATGCAGATGTCGATGTTTAAGCAAGACACGTCGTGGTTGTTGGAGTGGCGTAACACCACTTCGTTGAAGTCGGCTTCCACTGGCTCTCATGAAGTATCCCCCTTTACGAGGTTGGGCGAATTACCATTGCGATTACCCCTTGCATCGTTGTCGATTCTGCTCGCGTCTTAACAGTACCACCGCCCACTCGTGTTTACTCACTCCACAGGAGGTTAATTGGGCCGAACAAGTGTCCAGTGTGGCCTCATTCAGAAATGCATCAATTTCCTTGGCCAGCACCAAGTAAAACGCCACATTGCGAGCCTTGTCTTTAGTCTTGAAGTATAAATTAAAGAAATGATTGCATCGAGTCGTCAGTTCACTAAGCTTAGGTGAACACAATCAAACTCCAAACACTTTGGCATCACGAGGGGTAAGTTAAGGAATACTTTTTGGTGGTCAGTCAGCACCTAATTCGGCATTACAAGAACAATCAAACAGGCAATTGTGGTAGACTACGAATTGCTTGTTTTGTGTTACTACAGAACTACTTGGAGGCGGTTGAATGGTTTATAGTTGAAGGAAATGATCACTGTACCTGGATCCTGGCTTCCTGTAGTTTTGTCATTTTGGCAAGCTCTTCACGACAGTAAATTTTAGTGTCTCTAGTACACTGATGGAACACTTGAATGAAGTGCAGCTATCACATTGGTCAGTAAAATAAGTTTTATTTTTTTTTCAATGTTGCCTTCCCTACGGAAGTTTGTGCCTGGTTTTATTCGTGTCTGTCTGTAGTAGTCTCCAAATTGATTTCACGACTTCATCCATTTCCGAGTCGTGCACATCTACGACGCAGTGTGCCTGAAAGGTTTCGTCCTCCAAGAAAATAGGAGGACATTGAGCTAGCTCGCCACAAATTACTTTCCTAAATTTCGGAATTTAATCCACGAGATCTCATTACTGTACTTTTAGTTTTCTTCGGCAACATTTTGGTAGTAAATCTGTCCACTAAAGTCGCGGCTGAGAGAACCTGATTGAGATAATTGAATTTGTCCACTTATCGGCAGGTGGGAAGTCGAAAGGGATCCCTTGAAGCGTTCTGCAGGAGACACAACAAACTCCCCACCCAACTGGCGAATGATGATGATGATGATAATGATGGACAAATTGAATTATCACAAAAGCAGCCATCCGCCCCTTCACTGAGAAGGAGCAAACGCGCATTCGGTGCGTGTTTTTTTGCAGGATGCGAATTTCGCGCTTAGAAATCGCGATAACGCAAATGCTTGAAAATAATGCCTCGCCTAAAGTCACACGTGCGGGCACATCGTGACTGTGATTTGAGGGGTGACGAGCGATACGATACGATAAGGTGTTGCATTTAAAAAAATGGTTTTGTAAGGAGACCTCGCAAGTCACCACATTGGGATGACGGGAGTTGCGAATGATTGACGTGGTGATCTGACAGGCGCACCCCAGCGCCGCGTAGGCAAGCAGGGTGGTGCTCTTGAAGAGGCAATTTAAGCCACGTCTGAAGGTATCTGCTAATCGGGAAAACGGTATGGGTGGGACTGCGCCTCACAAATGCTTCATGAACTGTGGGAATGTTGCCAAAGCATGTTCTTTGTAATAAAGAAAAAGAATTCAATTTGAAGAAAGCAGCAGTTATCGACAGAATGGACATCCCAATGTCTTAGAAGTAGGTAAGCGCGAAATTCGCTACCAAAATTTATGGTGTTTCGAAGCAGTAAACCAAGTGATTGTATGCTAGCAGAGAGAACTTGGCTTTATGGCGAAGACGAATGACTACCAGTTTTCTGTTACTGGGATAACTAGGGCCAGTGACGTTAGGCGGGAATTAACTTGAGTGGTCGGCTAATGTGAACGTTTAGGTTTTCCTTTTTAGACTGGAAAGCCTCTTCACAGTCAGGTCTCTAATTCAGGAAGAAGCTTGCTCGATTACACCACCTTCCGCGTGACGGAGAAATTAGATTGCCCTTGAGGGCACTCAGGATTAGGCTAGCCCCGGGGTTTGTCCCTCCCCCCTCTCGTGTACCTGTACACACACGCACGCACCCACCATTGGGTCATCATCCAGCGGGGGGAGGTGGAATGAGAAGGTGGCGGCGGCGGCGACGACGCATCAGTTACTGGATAATTGGGCAGTGTGGGAAGGTAGGGGGGAGCGGTGACTAACAATATTTTATGAAGGAAAAAACAACAGAAAAGCGTTCCTGTATGCTTGTGTGTGCCAGATGTGAAGTTAACCGAAGCACGGGCCCTTGATCCTCCCACAAAACCGAGGCGGTGCGCAGCCGCGGGGTGTTGTGGTGACCAACGGGGACACCTCGACTCAGGAGGCAGAAACGAACACGCCCGTCCATCATCCGCCAGGTGGATATCGGGGTTTGTGAGCACGTGCTAGCTCCGGATATGGCCTGGCATCATTGCGATGGCATCGCTACGGCAAACGACACCACGGGAGTAGCGGTGGGAACCTACAGTGACAACTCGGGAGCTTCCGATGCCGACAGTCATCCAGCCGAGCACATCCCTTCGACCAGGTGGCGTTTTGGACGCTTTTATCTTGGTGACGGTTTACGCAGACATCCCGACAAACGCAGTCGAAGTGGGAATCGCCAAGGGGAAAACACCTCAGACCAAACGATCCGCAAAATAAAAAAAAGTTAGAAATTGCCACTAGGCCTCGGGACTAGGCAACGAACTTCTCAAAAGTCAACTTAAATGCCCACATTTACCGGTGTCAATGCAACTATCACAGCGCCGAAACAGTCGAAGCAGTGTGGTCTACCTAACGTCACAATCACCACGCACGGTCCACTACCACAGCCCACACCACAATCTCTGCTTATGAACTTTACACAACCCCGTAGCGTTTACTAGGGAGCGATGTTTAAAACTTAATCCGCCTCTCATGCTCTAACGATGAGTCCAGCTTAAGCTGAAACAGGTTTATTACGGGAAGTTAAAAATAAGTTTACAAAGGTAATTTGCTTGGGACCAAAGGGAAGGAACTTCGAAGAAGCTAAAGGGGAACCAGACAAATCTAGAAGTCCGTAACTCCAATTACTTGCCAATTCCAATTGATGGGCCATTAAAACTAAGATCGGAAATGTTACTGTACGTTAGTCAGTAGTAATATGCGTAACTAAGTAACCCTCAGTGGGAAAAACAAAAAAACGAGTCGAAACACAATTTCGACTGTATAATCCCCGACTTAAAACATGCATACTGGTTGATTGTGGTCAGTTAATCCGACAAAGGTGACCATGAAGGGAAATAAGTAGCATCTTTCTTTGAGTAGGCATTTTTTAAAGCAGAAGACATCAGTACACAGCGCAAACTTGCGAAGGGCTAGGTACTTTCAGCAAGTCCTGTGAAAGAATGTCTTGCACTACCTGAGACGACAAGTGGAACTCGAGTGATCAAACCGTCCACGACTACCTAGAACGACCGGTGTGAGAGGACTTTGGTAGGGTTTTTTTTGAATTGGGGAAATATAACGTCGTGGTATCTAGTTGATAACAGCTAAGTATCGATTCAGATGCCTTCTCCAGTATACTTCGCAAATATCCCCACGTTCTGCAGTTTTTTAGTAAAAAAACATGTATAAGGCGTAATGCCTTTTTTCACTCGTTTTCACGTGGTTTTTGAGTTCCAATAACTGGTTTCTACAAGTTTAAAGTCAACTGCGAGTCCAAAGAAGCCTGTTTCGGTCGAATGAGTACCCATCGATGCCACCAAAAATAAATTCGCCTCACTGCGTGCTCCCGACATAGGCACCACGTGTCTTCAAGTTATCCCTACAACTTCCTGACTGATATGCAAGGCACTGGGATAACGAGCGCAGAGTTGACGACTACAGGCCACGCAAAATTTTGTGTTCAAAACAAACTATGAGGCAAGTTATTCTCTTTCTGGCAAATGTCAATTTTCTCCAAACACGAAGTCATGGGAATCATCTAATTGGGAGTCAGCGCCAGCCAGCACACACTCACTCGACGATCAACAACTCTTAAACGCCGACACTAAAACTGCGTCTGCTTTTGTTAGTCGGTTAGAATAGATCTTAGAACACACTCTCTGCCCTTTTTGTGGATCAACACTTCCGGTAGATTTAAGCTCTAGGCTAGAATATGCCTAGAACTGCACAAGCACCTAACACACACACACATCTTGGTAAATGTCAAGGCACAGGGAGAAGGAGAATCCATTTATTAGCAAAAACAATAAAACATTTTTCGCAGTCAACATTAACCCGCACCCGCTCAACCTGTCAGAAGATCCGCCGCGGGGAAACCAAGGGGTAAACCGAATAATTCACAACCCGGCATCGATATGTGACCATAAGGAAGTCCACATCAAGAGTATAAAGTAGAAGCAAATTTGTTCGTCATTGACATGGAGGTCACACCATTGAAATTCATAGGCACGAGAGAATACATTATGACTTTTACCAATCGATGACACCAATTAGCTACGAGTGTGATTGTGGAGATGGAGACGACCATGGCAATTCCCTGCATTCGACGTTGCTGTTGTGCGCTTGGACGCGCCTCAGTTGCTGAAGGGCGTCCAGCACAAGGCGGGAGGTCAGGCTGGACGCGAAGAGGCGCAGGCGCTTGGCGTAGGTGGGTTTTCGCTGGTGGGGTTCGGCGTGTGGATCGCACACGGCAGTTGACGCTCCGCTCCGACTAATTGTGGGTCTGGTCTTCAAAGAAAGCACAGAAGCGAAATCTGAGAGCTACCGAGACTAGGGTGACTGCACTTATTCGCAAACAAAAGCGGTCAGTCAACCTGGGAATGGAAGGTGGCGAGTTGACACACATTCTGGCCAACGACCCAGCACTAGCCGACTCTCCTTGGGAGCACCTACTTGGGAAGTGTAGAACACCGAGGGAATGCCGATTTCGACTTTTGTACAAGAAATAATGAATCATTGATCAATGTAACCTGTGTGGAGCTGATGCATTGAAAATTGGCCGCCGTGATTTAAGGCAGTTGGGCAAATGTGCTTTTTAGGGAAATTTCCTTCAGAGAATACTCTTTCTAAAAGTATAGGGAATGAAAACCACCAGGCTGGCAACTCGACACGAATGGCTAGATGGGGTGCATGAGTTAGTCATTTAAGAGCAGACTGACACAAGCAATCACCATTCAATCAGTGCGTGGTGTGTCCTGGGCGTCGACTACTTACTGCTATCAGATATTGCAACCTCCAGTTTGTAATTGAGACGCAAAGGTATTAGGACGAAAAGTAAATGTTAACGTGACCCTTTTCAACAATGCACTAGAAAGCCAGTAGAAGTCAATCATCAACCGCCAATTTTAGGCAATTCTGCCAAGTAATCAGATGCAAACATAAACTGAATACCTGCCTGTAACAGGGTGAAACAAAACAAAGAACACTGAAACGAACACAAATGTCCTCCCCCGGGGAGCGCAATGCGTTGAGCTTCGACTTGTTAAAGCGGCTAAAGCACGACTTCGCTTCGAGAGAACGCATCACAGAGTCGACTAGACGCCGAATGTAACGCATCCGCCTTGCCGCGGCCTCAGTAGCCTAAGAAAATAAAAAAAGCACGACCTGGATAAGCAGATCCAATGCCAACTGAGTAATAAACTGCACATTCCTTTGGCTTAGCGTGCAAAATATGAGCGCCGACAACCGAGTATGAAAGGGTCATTTTGTCTGCTACAATGTGCTTATGCCACCACTTTAAACAGACAAGCAAACTTGGAAAAAAGACGCTGCTGCCTGTTTGCAGCATGCTACTCTCGTAGGCATTGTTGACTGCCTTCAAAGGGGGGCCTTTCGTGAGTATCCTGGCTAACCAAACGTGGAAATTTACCTCTTGCATAACCTCAGAGACGGTGTCTTCGGCATACCCCTCTATCACTGCAATGAATGACGTCGTCGGTTTCAAGAGGGCGCCATGTGAAGTGGTGTCCTTGACATCTAGGAAAGTCGAGGAGACGTTGGGAGTAAACGAGGGGAAATCGCGGTTTGTGGGTGGTGGTCCAATGGCATAGGAGCTAAAACGACCGAAATGGGACTACCGGAGCCATTAGATTACAAAAGAGGAAGGAAATAGACCTGCCTAGCAGACAAAATAAGCTAACTCAGACTGGCAGCTTTGTCGGATAATTTCGGGATTAGAGGGCCACTAAATACCAACGGGCAAAATCTCGGTAGAAGAACATCGGAAAACCCACAGAAATTGATTAGCAAACAGATAAGAGGCCGCCAATAGAAGTAATGGCACTTATATAGATCTGATAAATTAAAAATAAGTTTTCCTTAACGGCAGATTAGCGTTGCAACTTCCGCCGAGTCTTTCGATTTGGGCCAACTAAAAAGGGTGCATCAGACACAGGAAGATTAGAATTCCATTCAGATTGCTCCTTGATATTTTGCAAAACAGGCACACTGGTTTTTTCGATACAAATCGGTAAAACCCGTCTCAAAAATGACTTTCATTGCGGGCATCAAGCACAAAGACTAAATAAGTATCTCCGAGCACACCAGTGGGCCAAAATGTTAGAAGACAATTAAAGTCAGGGAAATGGTCCAGCCACATTTGGCTGGGTATACGGCGACGAGACAGAATCGGACGCAACCTGGGCTGCTCTCGAAGACAAAGTGGTGTCACTACCACTAGCGGCTCGCATGAAAGGAACTAATGCGCTGACAATCGGGCCAGACGTCCAGTCACAGAAGTAAGCCAACCTGTTACCTAAGCGATCTTATGTACAGAACTACTGCCAATTGCGGGTGAAAGTGTTTTCGGACAACAAAAGAAGTAACCGGCAAAGACATACGTAGAACTTTGAGAATCTGATTTCGGGACACGCGGTCTACCGGAAGTGCAGGTAAACGAGATGGTCCTTGGTGGAGATGGCCGTGATCGTTGACACTTATCACTGTGCTTCGCAGATTCTGAAGGTGTTGCCTCCTTAGGTGGAGGCAGGGAGGCGCACAGAGACTGATGACAGATGCTATCCTTCAGAATGGCGTGAGATAGACAGTCGGCAAATCGACTGATGACTCGCCATTCCTGTGTGGCTGGCGATCCGTCAGCCTCAGCTGGTCCACAAAAGGGTATCAGTGAAGGCTCTATGATTTTCAAAAGAACGCAGAGGAATTTCTTGTTATGTGGCTTATTTTTTGTCATGTTAAATTGACAACAGCTGTTGACGGGTTGATGTGCAGCAAAGTTTCCAGAGTGAGTTTATCACCAAGTCACTGAATGAGCAAGTGGGCAAGACTCCAATTTAGGAGGAATCGGTTAACCCTCAACTGAAACAGCACTACTTTTTAAATTATATCAAAAACAACAGGGAAATCATTGTATTCATAACCAAATCCGAATAAGAAATTATGATTGGCTGACACTTTCTTTCGAAATCCACAAATTACTTAATCAAAATCACTGAAGTTACCAAAATTTAAACTAGACATAAGTGCTTAACTTTCTGCAGACATCGACTTGAAACGGATGTCGAAGAACCGATGGTAACGTGAGAAAAGTCCTTATTATACAACATCGATTTACTGGTTGGTTGTAATCCACTGAAATTATCTAATCGAATATCACCGTCCAGTCTCCCTACGTACTAACATCTCATGGCTACACAACAGTCCTAGGACGAAAACGAGTGTGTGAAGGTCCACTAGATTGTGCAGAAATTTTCATCACTAGTGCCGTTCCAGATGGAAGAAACAAAATATGTTAAAGAGAGTAACGGATGAAGAAACCACAATACGCCTCTTATATAGCTAGTCAGCAACCAGCAGAATGTCAAACGAATGGACTCAGAGAACAAACCTACGAGAATGTTTCGTTGGCATGTTGAGCCGCCGGCATTCGCTTTGAGACGGAGGATTTGAAAACGCCTAAAAGGGTGTCGGAAATCTTAATTTAGTAAATTTTGATTGGGCTCGACAATAAATTTAATTTATAAATTTGACTCAGAATAAATCAACTGAAGCAGTGGGGAAAGATACTCATTGTTGGTGCAAGTAAAGGAGTCATTAAACAGACAAAAAATCCCTCACGAGCGATTAGCCACAAAGTAAAAACTTGATTGCCACTATTTATACACAAACCTGGGAGTAAATGCCATCAGCAACTTTGTGTAAGCATATAGTGGGAAACAAAAGTGATGGCTCAGAGTACATCAATAAAAAAAAGCTGATTCCCACTTTATACATTCCAAATAAAAAGAACGACATCACACTCCAACGCGGTCTTCCTTGCTAGCCCATTAGAACTTGGAAAGATAATGGTAAGAAGCTAGTACGGATGAAGTAGCCATAACCGAAATCATTGACTCACTATGGTGAAAACGACCATTATTGAAATAACGCATCACTAACAATATCTGTCTTTCTAAACCACCACAACGCAGAAAAAACTCATCTATTATCATTTTGGTCCATATTTCAAAACTATGCTGGAGGACACTTCAAAATATTTGGCCATGAGAGCATAATAGATAGATAATTGGATGCGTTTGGCCAGATTTACGGTAGAAGCTCCGCCTCCGCTACCACTGAGAATGCAAGTAGAATATGGGTTGTGTTTAACCAACAATTTAGTCGCGATCATAACATGAAGAACAAAGTAGTCTTAAATTAGACATCCTGTTCTTATGTAGGCGGGAGCTTTTACACCTGCAAAAGTATATAGTTGCACAATGCGCATCTCGGTTACAAGACCGTCGCAAGCCTTAGAAATCATGCCGAAATTGGTGGCAACACACCAATTTTTAATTATGAGAAGACTATCCTCGGATGCAATTGTCAAAATTCCCTACATTTGCACAAGGCATTGTAGTTATCTGATTCAAAAGTTTCGACTGTGCAAGGCATGGTAGTGACATTCAAAAAAGACCAGTGAATTTCGAGTAATCGGTCCCGACATTACGATAATAGGTAATAAACAAAGCACAGGTAGACAAAGTATTTTCTAAACAACGGACCGTGCATAACTAGTGAAAGTACAGCAGGTGTAAGGGCTAAGAACGGCAATAAACTAGATGAATTTACATAAAACGTTGCAGGACTGGATCCTCTCTTATTACCAAAGAACTCACTTATTCAGCTAATCGAGATTTAACAGGTCTAAACCGAACACCAGATAACAAAGCGGGAAGAGACGAGCGACGTCAAACAGCTCCTTTTAAATTGGTAAACGGGATTAAAACCAAAAACAAGAATACTAAATCATAAAAATAAAATAAGACACTATACTCCCCAGAAAGGTAGAATGATAAAAAAAACTAAAAAGGTGTTTAGTAAGGTTGTGTGTAGTGAAGCTGTGGTGCGGCTGTGGTGTGGTGTAGCGGAATGGCAGGCGGCAGCCATATTGGTGACGGTGGTGAGCGCGGCGCGGAGGCGACGTCACGT